>JASANE010024190.1:0-83015 GCA_030248225.1 Trileptium ribeirensis | reverse complement strand
GAGTTAAATGGGGTAGTTGCGGTGGTTACCCAAGGTGTGGCCGCGTGCCATCCCACTCAGGAAACACAACCACCACCCTGTTTTGGGAAAGTTTTGAAAATAAAATTAATCTTGGTATTTGGTTGAAAATATTGAATATTATCAGTTTTTAGTTTCAGATTAGTATTTTGAAATATAGGAACCCTATAGCCCAAATAAAGAAAATTATGGATCCCTACGCCCGAAATAGTAGAAAATGTCCCGGCCAGAGAGGTTATAGGAATCGCCCCTTTGGGAGAGTCAATGTCTCCCCAGGGAAGAAAAATTAATTCATGTTAGTTTTAAGGTTGAAATTGAAATCAGTGAAGTGTAATGTCTGGGGAGAGAAAATACAAGGTTGGACCTGCCCAAAAGTTGACACCGACATCTCCAATGGTGGCCAAAAGAGAAGGGGGAGATACAGAGTGAGTTCGAGAATTACCCCAAAATACAAGTGAAGTCAAAAATAAGGGGAAAAGATCCACCAAAGGGATGGACCGGTCTACCAGCGGTCGGAGATACCCCTTGTCACAGAGGAAAGTTGCGCGAGTTCCCAATGGTAGACATGTCATTGTCCCGGGCAGGGATATTAAGGTTTTGTCTTTATCATATGACCGCTCATAAAGTAAGCTGAGTTGGCCGTGTGTAGTGAGTAGTTAATTTAAATAAACGCTTAGGTAATTCAAGTGAAGTATCGGTTGCCACTGGTATTTTATACCGTGTGAAGTATTGGGGGTGTAAAATGTGGGGCAAATTAGGAAAAAGTGAGTTTGCCTAACAGAAGTTGGAAATTGAGCTTGGCTTGATTTTGTGCACCCGGAACCTTTCAGCCAGAGCGGATTAAAATAACTTATGCGACACGGAATCAAATTTAGTTAGCGGAATCGAGTATCCTTGGTAGTAATGATTATAACGATTATACCCTGGCGAGTCCAAGAGACGAGCCCCGGGTAATGTATTTTGATGGTAGCAAAGCCTAGGCATGGGTCCCGTTAAACCGAAAGCTAAATTTGAATAATTTAGTCAGCGTTGGCGCATTCGCGTAATCATGCCATTCACGCTTAGATATACCTTGGTGGGTTCGCATAACGAGCCATGGTATGATGTTGAATTGAAAATAATTTTAAGAAAGCGTAGATTGTAGATTGGAACTTTGGGTGAACGTGAATTTTAGAAAATGTATGGTTGCCTTACCTGGTTTTAAGGGATAAGAATTTTATATGGGGTCTATGAAGCTGGGAAGGACATGAGGGTTATAGTTTTACAAACACCAACTAGGGGTTTAGAAAATATCCCTGAACTACAGCGAGTTCGAGTAGCGAGTCTGTAGTGTTGAAGTAATTTGTTGTAGGATTTTGCATAAAAAAATTTTTAGAGTATCTGCCGTGCCCGTGTAGGCTAGCACAGAACTGAGCTTAGAATTTCTTAGAAATTTCTTAGTAATTTGATCTGAAATTATTTACAAGATTAGATACTGCCAGTAAGTGCCCGAGTAGACCAGTGAACAGCTAAATTTAGATTGGCATCGAGTAATGCTAACAAATGAAAAGGCTATTTTCAATATCAAAATATTTATTTAAAAATCTCCTCGGCAAAAGGTGTTCGAGTAACGATCGATAACATTTGTTAACTGAAAATTTTGTTGTAAATTTTGGGACATAAGTAACTAGAAAACGTTGCCTTTACTTTTAGTTTTATTAATAATTCGCCAGTATTAAGAGAGAAGTGAGCTGCATTAGCTCTGAAGGCGCCCAAACTCTGGCTTAACTCAGCAGAGCGGCCCGAGTTAAGACAGGGCATGGAGCTAGAGAATTACTTTTATCCATAGGACTAAGGTTTGCAAGCTATGGGGAGATACACCTTATAGTGTGCCAACTCCGTCCATACATAAACCCTGAAATAAAAATTGGTGTATTACCTGTTGTATCGTAGTACTAGTATTGGGGTGAAGTATAATTGCACCAGGACACTAAAACTATTGCTATATGTAAGTTGCCTAAAATTAAATAACAATTACCGCAATCGCAGTATAACCTAATAATGTTTATGCATTACAGCGCCACCCTTAGCGGCACATTAGTGAGGTTCTATGAGTGCCGAGCACTGCTGAAGCTTGGGACAATAAGGGACTAGGGTCAGGTTACTGCTAGTTTAAGGAAAAGTAGTAGCGTCCCTATAGGTGACCAGCACCTGTAGGTGAATTAAACAAAACAACTAAGGAAATAGGGATCGGCTCGAGTTTGATCAATAACACTAGTTCCGCTGAAAAAATTTTAATACCCGTTGTTAAGTTGAAAATTTATGAACAAGATAATAAACAAAGTAACAATGTTAGTGCCCACGTATTATGTAAAACTTAACAGCCCCGGCCTTATGCACCTGGGGTAAAAGAGTAACAAATAGTAACAGATATGGAACACAAATATATAATTCTCCTGCCTAGTCAGGTGAATCTTGCACCGTGATAACAATTTTGCATTGGTTTTTAGCATTTTTGAAAAACGATGGGTTCGTACGTACCATGTATTATCGGATACATGCACCCAACTCGTAACTACCTGATAGCGTCGTGAAATTTGTAAGCCTGAAAATCTAACGAAATTTAGTGTAAGAGACGAGTGACACAGGATGCCCCTAAATAGAACGTGGGTGTTGGACCATAACCGCCAAGCCCCCTAAGCGTAAAATTTCCCCGGCCTGCATGCTGGGTAACCCCTAGGCGAGGCTTGCGCGAAGACATAATTCCGGTAATTATGTCCCACCCTAGAGCATACTTACAACGATGCAGCCTTCGACGATAGAGCAGCCCATAAAAGACGGCCTGGTTCCAACGGGTGGTAAAAATGGTTCCGGAAAGGGAGAAAGACCAATGCCACCCAGAGGTTCCCGTTCAGGGGAGTGGGCTGCCCTTCCTTTGGTCTGCCTTTACCCGGCTAAGGCTTACTATGCCTAGCGCACCCGCCACATCGGCAGGGTCCAGAATAGTGGGGTCACCTGTTACGCCACTGTAGTATTAAATGTGTATGTGTACTTGAATATATGTACAATTTCACATCCTGAGGTTACTAGCCGGACGAGACTATCCTATGGATTTTGCGGAAATAGGGTCAAGACTAGGAAAAATCGTTTAAACACACTCTATAGAGTTGCAACGACTATTTTGGCATTGAAATAAAGTGCGAGTAAGTAAAGTAAAATAAGATAGTAACATTTAAGTATAAACCGAATATTACTAATAAGGTTATCATAACACAAAAACACCTAGAGTATAATATGACAAAGTTATCAAGAACACGCAAAACTCGCAATCGTAGGAAAGAAAAACGAAAACGAAAACTAATAATAATTATAGAAAAACCCAAAGAAAAATAACAACAGCGACTCTCTACACAACACGTATTCGAACAACAAAATGAATTAATCAATACTGTCGGAGCATGCGCAGATTACAAATAGCGCACGCGCAGATTTTCTTGTTGCGAAATTTTATTTAGTAAAATATTTTATTATATTGTATTGTATATATTTTTCAGCAAATTTTGGGAAATTTTAGGTTGGGAAAAAGGGTAATTTAAGGGTGTTTTACGGGGCTTTAGGTAGATTTCCAATTGGGAATAGGTAGTTAAAACCCCATTAAATAGTTTAGAGGTTTAAGGAATCCTATAAAATAAAATAAAAAATTAAATATCGGAGTACTTGAATTTGGGAAAAATGGTAGAAATTAGGGGACTCCAAAAGTTACGAAAAATTGGATTATGGGACGATTAGGTGTTCTCCACCTATTGAAAAAATGTAATGTAGTCCCATCTTAAAATAATAGTTGTCCCTACTTGATGAGATCCTAATATATTTATAAGTTTACCAATAAAGTGAAAAAGGTGATTTTCTGGGTAAAATAGAGTATAGTGTCAGGGTATAAAAGTAATGTATCACCATATAAGGGTAGGTAAAATGTTCACCCGAGTGGAAATAAGTGTTGCCTTACCGGGGATGAAATATAATATACCCCACTGGGAGAATAAGTATCTGTTAAGAACGGAATATATATTATTTAGGCCAAAATAGAGAAATTTGAGGAATTATGGATTTCGAGTCACATATAAGAGAGAATTTATCCCAAACGGAAGTAAAATGGGGCGGTTACCCGAGGTGTGGCCGAGTGCCGTTCCGCCCGAGCTGCTATAGCCCCCTTTGATCCGATATCCTAAGAGGCGAAAGTTAGGGATAATTTGTCCTTTATACAGAAATATGGAATGGTATAAAATTGTGCCTTTTTAGACTGTAGATTAGAATTAAGGAACCATATAACCCAAATAAAGAAAATTATGGATCCCTATGCCCAAAATAGTAGAAAATGGCCCGACAAGAGAAATTATAAGGGTTGCCCCTTTGGGAGAGTCAATATCTCCCCTGGGGAAGAGTATGAGTTATTTAAACAAAAGTAAGGGAATTTGTGAATTCCTGTCCTTGTTTAGGAGGTAATAATTCCCGAAATAAGAGTAAAATGGGGTGGTTACCCAAGGTGTGGACGCGTGCCTTTCCGCTCGGGAGGCATAACCACCACCCCCTTTAGGAAAGTTTTGAAAATGGAATTAATCTTGGAGTTTATTTTAGAATAGTGAATATTTCCAAATTTTAGTTCCTTGCAATTTTAGGGATAAAGTCAAAATTAGTGAAGTGTAGCTTTTTGGAGAGAAGAAATACAAGGTTGAACCTGCCCAAAAGTTGACAAAGGCAAACCGCTTTAATTCGTGCTTATGTGTTTATTAAATAGAATAAAATGCGCAGATATGAAATATGTATTATAAAAATAAAATGTTCAGTGATAGACCTTTGCGAAGCACGAGAGATTATCGGATATATCAGCTTCATAATAGCTGTGGAGTCGGTCATCGATAGCTCCGTCGCCTGTATATGGATGCAAGACCAAGAGCTTTTGTGTTCTAAACCACCGCAGCGCAATTTTTAAGACAGTCACATTCACATCATCGAACTTTTCTCTAGGCCAAAATAAAAAATTGTTACCTAATATTTGACAACGAACGAATGTAAAAGGTAGCCAGCTTAAAGGCTGAACTGTGTCGGAATTAGATTCGAATCTGCGGCGTTAAGCTGTTTATCCACAAGCTGACTCTAACGACAGAGTTATGTCGGTTCGCTTCACAGCAATTATAAATCTGCTATATTGGCCAGCGACTATACACATCAACATGCATCAGATGGCCAAAACATATGCTATCAAAACCAGAATTCTGACCACTCTCTGCTCTATATTTACTTCTCTACTTCCTAGCGGTGTTTCACATCCAACGATTCATGTTCTTCAGATAATTTGAGTCGAGCGGGGGACAGCTGACCTCGCCTTGGCCACACATGTTGAGAAATAACAGTGAATTAGTATATCACGCCACAGTGTGAAGCCTGTGCGTAAACATACGTAACGATGGTATGTGTGCTACATGCTCGGGTAGGAAAACTCCAAACCTTTTAGTGATTGACGCAAGAAGAAATTGTTTCTGTAGCTTAATGTTTGGATAAACTATCGCAAAGGGGACCCGCCAATGTTTTTAATCACCATTATGCTTATTATGGTTATTGACAGCACTGTAATGAAGCGAATTAGTTATAATATACAATGTATTATGGAAGAATACATGCATAATTTCAATTTGCGTATATTCGTTTTAGGACATTACAAAGTTCAGTTATACGATCCCAACAGCAGAGGATACGCCGATCATCCAGGGATTGGGATGCATGTCGAAGTTAAAGATCCTGAAGATAAAGTTATTTTATCGAAGCTGTACACAGGTTGATATATTTTAAACTTTTTGCGTTTCATGAATATGTCATCGAGAATAGAATCTGTTAAAATATCTGATATTTCGCTGTTTTCTGGAATGTTAAGTTTACACGTTATAGTTTTATAGTATATACAAAATATACAAATCCAGGACTATTTTACACCAAACTAATGTAGTATAATATAGGATAGCAGTCGTTTAAAATAAAACTGATATACATGATACATTTTATTACGCACTAGAAAATCAATCGTGCATAATAAATTGTTTACAACTAGATGACAACATGTTCTTTTGTAAGCTCTTTATGTATAGAGTTTATGCTATTGTTTGGTAACTTTCAATATATAAGTCTAGCTTTATCAGCTTAGCACTGAAAATTATTAGAGGTTCAAAAAATTTTACAATAATTTGCAGAATTATAAAGTTATATAAATAAACTAGTAACTTGCAAAACGAGAGAAAACGGAGCGAGTGCGACTAATCTGCTCTTAGTGACCATTGCCTCGTTCCAAATTCACATCCCTGAGGCCATTTGAAGTACGACGAGAGCAACTATACATCGGCTGTACTTCAATATCACCGCTATGGTCATCTTAGTAGTATATATCAAAACCTAAGAACTCTTTATTTCTTCTTCCAAGTCACCATCAAGACGAAAATGCTTCATCGTATGACGCAACAACCCAAAACGTGTATTCTCATTCCAATGACTTACCTATATCTATATTGAAAAGTAGCTAAATTTGACTTTTTGTTGCAAATTTTACGAATTTTAGATCTGGCACCGTTCAGAAAGGTTACCAACACATATAATGACGTTAAAGCAATGAAATGAACGTCTTAACGGGTTAAATAACGCCATACTCAAATTGGCTCGTAGCTCGAAGACGACTGATCTCACTTAAAATGCATAACAGCAAAGTTGCAGATGAGAATATTCTGCATTTTGGTGTCCGTTTTTCAATCTGATGCATCTGACAAGACCTGTAGCCTAAAATCTTTGGTAACAATAAATGTCCAAAATAGAAAGTCTCTAATTCTTGTCGGTTTTTTAAAATTTAGTCAGAAAGTCATGGCGCACATACAAAGCTAGGTGCACAATTAAATTTGATTACGCGTCGAATAAAATAATTGTGAAAATCCATCAAGCGGACGAAGAGTTATGGGATTAACGCGCGGAACACAGAATTTTTTCTCAATTCTGCGCAATTTAAGGAAACTGCGCACGGTACACTCGCGTTTCAACAAACACGTAATTGAACCCCGAGTGTAGTGAGCGAAACGAGCGAAGCGAAGAATTCTTACTAGCCGTATAATGGCGAAATTTGTCAATTTCTGTCATTGGTTTTTAGGGTGACACGCATAACTCAACTTTAGCTGGGTTGATTCCTGAGCCCGATAGCTCAGTTGAAAGCCTCAATCTCTGTTTGTACCCCTTAGTTACGCGCAAAACACAATTTCAATATCTTCTTCTCGAAACAAAGAGGCTCAGGTCGGATACAAAAGGGACAGGAAAAATCAAGTTTTATTTGTATTACCATATTCGGTATGGATATCTGAGGTAACTTGGGCTCATTTTGTAGTTCAGATAAGCCTCTATAATCTTCAATATAAATGCTTTTTTACGCTGCTGGTTAAGTGTAATTTGTGTCAAAAGGGATTTTTAATTGTGCCCACGAGATTCAAAATACACAAAACCGACAATATTTTCGTAACGTCTCTAGGTATATGGCTGCGGTTGGCCTGATTTGGTAGAGCAATTACTCTCTCTGTAGACGTACATTATATAGTAGAGCAATAAACAGGTATATCCTCAACTATTCGAGTAACATGGTGGCTATTCGGTTGATTTTGTAAGTTAATCTTCAATATAGCTATAGCGTCTCTCTAAATTGCACATTCAACATTCAGCATTCACCACCGTGCCGACAAGAGAATCTACAAGCTTCTATCATTAAGCTAAATATAGTTTTCTAGGATTGTATAACCAGCGGTTCATTTCTGAATTCCGGCTCAGGGAATAGATTCACATAACAACATCAACATATACCGTATTGATTATTTAGCATATTATTTAGCAATCTCCAATTTGTCAAAACAAACGTTTATCACTGCTCATTGTATTTAATGTACGAAAATCAGAATAAGTGGAGCACAACAATGAACTGTGCCTCTCATAGCGTGATAACAGGTTATATATTTTAATGTGTGGAGTGTTACATACATTCTCTCAGTGTTAAAAGTAATGCACTTATAGTTTCTGTCAAAGTCAGAAAAAATCTCAGGATTGCCAACCCCGAACACAAAACAATCGTGGCGTTAATTGAAAAGGAGCGAGCGAATTTTCCACTGAGGGCGCTAGGGGAAAATCGTGAAAATTTCTTTTTTGTCGATGACATTCGTAACTCATTGTCGGATGGAGGAATTTCGAAAAATGTTTTTTATTCAATAGAAAATGCGATGAGGATGTGTCCTTCGGCTGAACGCGAACAACTCCGATTCCATCTTCAAAGTCAAAATGGCAAAAAACAGGTTTTTAAGGGTTCTTTTCTATATTTGGCCCATACGGGTATCAGTCTTTCGTAGCCCACATCGGAAAACCGTGACCACATATAGAATCTTCAAGATCTACAAGTTTATACTGTGACTACTCCCTGGGCCGCTGTAAGGCCGAATATGGTTCGTTGACTCTGCCAGAAATGATGATTTCAAATTTTCGGTATGTTGTTGCGTGTTTTTAGGATAGCAAATAACGAGTGTCTATTAGGTTACTAAATACGTTCGACACGGCGTTTTGCTACCATGAGCCCACCTTGACTATATTATACCTTTTCGTGGGGTTCCAAGAGATTTGAGGTTGACGAACCCGATTTCCAAATTGAGGAGTTTTTATTTATTTGGTTATGTATTGCGTGCTGGTCATCAAGAATGGTCTATATGTAGGTATTGAAGGCTGAATACAATGATTTGGTTATCTAGAGTCTAGTGTGCATGCGCCATGCATTTTCATGGTTTTCAGTGGGTTTGGGGTCAGTGAACCGTATTGCACCAATATAGTCTGTCTTCAGTTGTTTGGTTGCGCATTGCGCACAGGTCATCAAGAATTGTCTATGTAGGTTTTTTGGTTGGTTGAATACGATGATTTGCTTATCGAGAGTTCAGCGCAACTTATGTCATTTCGGACGTTTTCAGTACGATTAGAGTCAATGAATCCGAATTCTCGAAAATAGGCTGTCTTCAGTAGTTTGGTACATGGCTTCAAAAATAGTCTATATATATAGATTTTTCGATATGCTGAATACAATGATTTGGTTACCTAGAGTTCTGCGTGTATATTTCATGCCTATTCATGGGTTTAGGGTTGATGAACCAGACTTCCGGAATATAGCCTGTCTTCACTTGTTTGATTACGCATTATGTACAGGTCATTAAAATTGTGTATAGAGGTTTTTAGTAGGCTGAATACGTTGGTTTGGCTATCTAGAGACCAGGACAAATAATTGATGCACGTGTCAATTGTTTTGATGGGTTTTGGGTTGACTAGGTTTTACGCATTTCACTGGGTTCACGGTTCAAGAGATTTAAGTGTGGTTTATACACCAATGATTAAACGAAATGATAGCTTAAAAATGAATCCACGCTCGATCCGTTTCGCCCTCGCTTGCGAGTTACTAGTTTTAATATATTCAAATTGTCTAAACCATGTCTAATACCTTATAATGTTTTTATGCTCTGAATTGTCGATCTAGTGATTATTTTATGGTGTTACTTTCATTGACGTCAGATTTCATTATTTGCAGCTGAAGGCAAATTTACATTCACGTCGCATACGCCCGGTGAGCATATGATTTGCCTGTACTCCAACTCAACGAAATGGTTTGCTGGGGCGCAGCTAGTAAGTTTTGTGTTCGTACTTTTAGTCTAAACATGGCAAACAAATTCTGCTGAAAGACCTTGCTCTATTTTAAATATAAGCTTTGACTGCTGGTAGTAATCCAAATATTGAAATTTTCACGCGTTGAGTCAATTACTCGTACTCTATATACGTCGCTAGTTTACTCTTAAGAAATTGCTTTTGTTTAAATGCTAAATTTCGACGATTTTTAGATATAACTAGGATCAAATCGAACAATTAAAACTGCTAATAAGTATATATTATATAGTTAATTTAGATTTGTCTGTACAAATATTTTGACTGCGGTAAATAATATCGTATGATAAATTTGTTTTAAGTAATATCGTATGATAAATTTGTTTGCCGTGCAAATGCCAGAAGGTGGAAGTCTACGCAGGGCTGAAAACTGAGGTATTTTATGTTTCTAACTCACCGGTTATTCGGGACGGGACAATGAAGTGACTTTCGTCTCCTTGGCCTAAGGCAAATCAAATACATACTAACATTAACAGCTTAAAGTCACATGTTCAACCAACCCCAAAATCCCATCCGAATAGGTCATAGGAAAACATATCGCTAAACAGTGTCTTTCAGTATCCTGTAATCAAGGATTGATGGTTTTCTTGCCATTAAAATTTTGGAACAAGTCATAGAATGCTTTGTCAGGCCATCCGGATAATCCATCGTCTCGGATAATATTCGAATAGAAAATTTATCTGTTTATCCAGATATCCTTGCCTCTCAATAATATTTTGTGGGTTTGAAGGAAAATTGATCAAAACATAATTTCTAAATATCTGTGCTTTAGCTGAGGCAAACTGTGATTACACCCTGCAGAATTAACGATAAATATAACTTATTCCGTCACGTTGTGAGGAACACAATTATAGGATGTGTTGTAGAGACAACTGAATTTTGGGTAGCGAGCGTGGGGGAGAATTATGAATGGCTGGAGTTTATTTACTGTGAGGAAACACATGGGCGCTAACCTGAATCTTGAAGCCATTATGTTTCTGTTTATATGGTGAAACAAAATGGCGTTCGTAATTTTTTCTGCCGGTTGCGATGTCTGTAGCTTTTATGTCTTAAGACGCCAGTACCGATATTGCGAATATTGGCCGATATCGATAACTGGCCAAGCCCTATTATAGATGAAACCACGCTGGTTTCGTTTCTCCCTAGCTTGTGAGATGCTAGTTTATTAGGTTAAATGAATGAACAAATAAATAAATGAACAAACAAATAAATGAACAAATGCTACAATACTCGCCAAAAATGATTGTCGCTCGCTTGCGACTCGTTCGAAATAGATTTGTTCTATAAGTATATATATAATTCGTTATTGATTTAAACAGTTGCGCATTCTCGAGCGAGCCGCTCTCTCGAAATGCGATAGTCATTTTGGCTCAATTTTGAACCAGCACTGCAGTGTTGGTAACCACAATGCCAGCGTAGCGTAAACAAACAGCTATAGCAACAACCTAACTAACAAATATAGCATCAGTGAGCTGTTAGAATTGTTGCGTTAATAGTTGAGATCTAACCACTTCTATATATTAAGACTCTTACAGGCTATTTAAAAATCTATTTTGACCCAGTCATGTAGCGTACGAAACCGCAATAGCAAAAAATACGCAGCTACACAGGCTCTGAACTACTCGATTATCTACGTACCTCTCTTCCCCATGAGGTATGCTGATTGAAATTGACACGACTGACATTCATTGAATGACTTCCTTTCGCCACATACCGACTCATGAGGAGAGCTCACCTCGCCAGTGCGAGGTGTGTTGAGAAAAGAGACAATAGCGATTAGTGTAAGACATTGCATTTATGTAGCCCATGTTTGAACGATGACACCGACCGCGCTGCCATCTCGCATGGTTGTGGAGATATGGCTCTTTTCGTGTTTCGTGGTCTGATGGGCTCATTCAAAAACGCATTTTGATGCAATCCTGCAGCGTACGTAATTGCTATGTTAGCTACCATAAGTAATCTTGAGCATGAATTTCTGTACAAAATGAGATCAATAACACTCATATAGCTCATATATTATGGAAATATTGGTATTATGTATTTTGGCTCCAATAGGCTCATTTAAAAATCCACTTGGACCCAATACTGTAAAGTAAATTATGTCAATAGCAGCACATTGTATGTAGCTACAAAGACGATGAATAATTGTTCCGCAAGTGAGCCCAGTATCACCCATATATTTATTGGTGATAGCGATATGTGTACTTCGGGTCTCGTGGGCCCTTTTAAACGACTCTTTGGATCCTAATCCAGAACCAAAGGGTATCATTATGCAAAAGTTTTATATATCAGTTTGCGTCTAACTAAAGGACATAAATAGAGATTGTCAGCTTTCGAATGAGCTATCGCGCGAGTCAATGTCAACCAATCAAATGTTGAGTTATGCATGTCACCCAAAAACCAGATATTGACACCGTCCAAATTTACTACTTTGGCCAGTGGGAATTTTCGCTATGCTTGTTTCAAACACCACTCAGAATTTATTCAATAAATTATTATTGGTAGTTATTTCTAAATATTATGTAATTTCATATCACGTTTCTTTTATGTAGGTATGTATTGACACCATAGTAAGACACATAATTTTCTGAAGTTGCAAATGTAGCAAGGCATTTTGTATGCTCCATTTACTTAAAATCGCTATAAAATATGCATCACAACATTTACGCTTTTACCATTATCAGGGTTTTTAGATGCTAAATCGTTGATGAAATTTGTTGTCGATGCATTGAACAGATCTTGAGACGCTGACTAACTGTTTGTGCTAAAACTACGAATGCAAATTATAACTCATTGTTTTTTGACTTTGTCTCATTAAACGTGTAACTGTTCAAGTTTGAACAAGCAAGAAGCAAAATAGAGGTTGCGTATGTTTAACTATAATATTTAATAATTTCAAACGAGTTAAGTCGTTGAACATTTTCTATATAAGGATACGCATATTGATTATTATATTTTACCATATTTTAAGAGGGTTCATTTGGATATTCAAGCCGGTGAACATGCTCAAGACTATGCCCAAATCGCAGCGAAAGACAAATTGACTGAACTGCAACTTCGTGTGCGTCAACTGCTCGACCAAGTTGATCAGATTACTAAAGAGCAAAATTACCAAAGGGTATGTGTATTTCGAGCTGCTTTCATAGTGTTTTCGAATGGGAGGAATGAAAGCTAAAATATTAAACAAGCATACACAAAAGTTTTTGAGCCAGAGATGGTTCATACTATTGTAGCGTAGTAGGATTATAGAGTTCTGTGCGGAATACGATGTATTTTAATACATTTTCGCTGCGATTCGTTGCTCAGGCTTGTTATGATTTGTTCAAAATGAAAGTTTCCACTATCTGTAAATGATCGGTTAACTTTGAGCCAATTATACTTATGCGCTCGCTCACGTTTCGATGCTTTGTAGTGTGTTAAGGAGATCATTGTGTTCCTCACCGACAAGCGAACAGTTATTTCCGAAATGAAAATTTATTGTTAAATCAACGTTTGGTGTTAAAAATTGGTCTCACATGTATTATTTACAAATTTGATTACCCGTATATAAAGTTTCAATTTAATACTGAACGTTGAGTGATATTTTGTTTGTGCAGAAGGAAATAAATTATAACCGCTTGTAGCGTGCTTATAGTGTGTAGCAAGATTTAGAATTTGGAGATGTATCAACACTCAATACTTATCAGAGCGTAGTGTAACGCAGAGATTATGTGTTGCAAGGGTGAAATATTTTTAAAATTCCGTCTATGTGTGTAGTCGGTCATAACTCGGGAACGACTTAACCGATTTTCATGATTTTGGGCTCATTCGAACCGATATAGTAATATAGCGGGTGCATCCCGGCCGTTTTCTGATTTGAAGTCTTGTTCCGAGGTCAGAGGTCAAAGTGACGGTTTTTACTCCATGTTTAGTACCATTCACTGAAGCAAGGTCATTTTTATCTTAGCCTTCGAATTTTTTTCTTTGTATGGTTTTATTTCATAGTAAAATAATAAATGCCGATGCATCATTTTTGTTTTTCGATTAAGGCTCCGGTTCTGGAGTTATAGGGTCTGAGATACGGGGGTAAGGCGTCCACATGGTTCCTCCACTTAAAATTTGAAAATTTGTTCTGACCTCCTAGGCCGCTGCAAAGTTTCACTTGGGGGTTTTCGGGCATGGGAAACTTATTGCCGGTGTTGCTTTTGCCCTGTAGCCTGTGGTTCCATGGTATCGGGGTGTAGCGCCCCCATGATTCGGGGTCAAAGCTCAAAATGAGGGTTTTTACCTCATTTTAATACCCTTCTCGGAAGCAAGGTTATCTTTATCTTAACTTTCGAATTTTTTTCTCTTGATGATTTTATTTCATAGTAAAGTTGATAAATGCCGAAGTTTGTTTTCGTTTTTCGATTAAGGCTCCGGTTCTGGAATTATGGGGTTTGAGGTATGGTACCCTTGTGGTTCCTCGACCCAAAATTTGAAAATTTGTTGAGACGTCCTGGGCGGCCGAAAAGTTTCACTTTAGGGTTTTCGGGCACGGGAAATTTTTTGTCGTTGTTTGTTTTGTATGCTTGACTACGCTCTGCAATCTCGACGGAGTCACTAGTTTTATGTACAAGATTATTGCAGCTCGCCTTACCCCGAGATGTAGTATTAAGAACATCTTTCGATCAGTTCTACGCTTCATAGTTTATCGTCGTAGCTAACAGAATTTATTCAAGTAGAGATTAAATGAGCAAAAATTCGTGTTTAATTGCACGCGTAGTTTCGCGTTTGCGGCTTTTCCATGATTTCATGCCCAAAACCACGCGAAACAAACTCTTAAACACAGCTTTTATTAGTCAACTGTAACAAATAGTTCAGACATTATCTAGCTCAGTTTTTCCTATACAAACGGTAATATAATGTGAATTTTGGCGCATAAATTCTATGGTATCGACACTTTGTTCATAATGTCACCATGTTTGTTTTTCACCTGTTCGTATAAGGCACAAAGGGTAATTTACATATCTCACTATACATTGCGGTTCATGATACGGTTCATGCTCAGCTGTGTCGAGTCTTCTTTAGATATTTGTAACTGTTCCATTATGTAATTGTAGTATCGCGAGGAACGGTTTCGTCAGACTTCGGAATCAACCAACCAACGAGTATTATGGTGGTCTATAACTCAGACAGCAATATTGTTGGTGACCGGATTTTGGCAAATGAGGCATTTGAAGGGATTTTTTGAAGCAAAAAAATTGGTGTAATTTGTATATACAATATTGAGTATTTCATGTCGAGATATATTTTCAAGTTTATTCGCAAAATGACTTCAGCTGTTCGCCGTATCAGTTAACAGTACTATTTAGTGTTGTAATAATGTAAGTTTCTACAGAATTTTCGCTTATTTAACAAGTTCCAGAATCTGGAGTACGAATGATTATGATACGAATCGGAACTGAAAATTTTTAACTCGAGCGCTAAAACATACCTTATCAGCGAGCTGTTGTGCACTGGATTATAGCATAAGTTTTTATTTAATTCTGAATAGGTTTTTGTTTTTCTTTAATAATCTGATACTTACATGTGAAATCAGCGTCATTCTAAACAGTAATTATTTTCTGACGTATGAATTTGTGGCATGTTATTAGAAATAATAAATTATTGTGTCTTCATGTTTTAATAATATTGTTATGGTAAAGGTTGTTTCGCTTGCTTCTGTTAGTTATGCATTAGTAAATAGCTTAGTGTCTGGTGGCTCAAAGACAAAACCTAATTTCTATTGTTAGGTATATACCAACAATTCTGTATAAGATTGCATTGGTGAAATTGTTAATCGAAAATAATAGTGAGTCATGTCAATGTGTGTATGTTAATATTATTTCGATGGTGATTTACTTATTTTAAATATGTGTTGTTTGTACGGATACGTTGTATTATTTTTGAAAGCAATTCTGACAGAAATTGTCTGAATGAAAAATGTAAATTTATTTTCGACAAAGGTGACTGGAACTCTATATTTATATTTAGCCGACAATTCATACCTTACAGCGAACAATATACAGCTACGAAGTGAAATAAGCGCAAATCATTGACAAATCCTTGTCGAAAAATTAGGAGCATTGTACTAATGCTAATCGCAAATATTGTGATTAGATGTATTTAGCTCGTTTCCGAGCAAGTAACGGTGTCTGAGCACAATTTTTCACGATGATTGTCTAGTTAATTTTTATCTCGACGTGTTATAGGAAAGTATGTACATTTCTGTCGTTTTACGATGAATGGACAGGTGGCCTCGAAATACCTTCCGTTTAGTCTCCTAGAAAATTTTCGTCTGTTTATAATTAAGCTTTGTTAATGAAGTCTTATCACTTCTTGTTTGTCCATTAAAATATAAATGTTGGCTTAAGTTGATCGAAGTGGCCGATTATGATGTATATATATACAGCAGTCGGAGAAAATGACTGATTCTCGGTAGATGTTCGTTTGCTGCATGAAGCATGTTATAATGCTGCTTGGTCAAGCTTCGCTTGTTTAAGCTCCATCGGATGGTGATAAGTCATCTTTAGAGCGCATGTACTACAGAGCTATCTAAAACTAACACTTAATTTGATGAAAGAATAATTTTGGTAAACATACTCATATTGTGTAACCGTGACTACAGTTTGTTGATATAACCGTGAGTACATTTTGTTGATAATTCGCTGTTTGACCTATATATAATTTATTTGGAAACTTATAAATTTTATGTTTTGTATATGTCGAGATTTGTGTAATATGCTTTTGTTTGTACAAAAACACCAGAACTCTCTCTGGCAAAACGATAGGAAGTTTTGGTAGTATAATGTATATCTAGGCATTGTCGTACAAACGTTTTCCTGGAAATTTCGAGAACGAAACATTATGCTATAGTACAGTGGGATCGATACATTTTATAGCACAATATCGTTTACGTGATATATTTACGCTAAAATTTCTACTGCTGACTGATTGTAAGTTTACACATTTATGCTACATATCTTTCTTTTTGATATTACAGTAGAGCGTGGTTATAATAAAAACGCTATTACAGAGAAAATATTCGTTTGTTGCGGGCCAACCTGTGTGCAGGCACTATGACAAAGGCTGGCATAGCAAACGTGTTGGTATATTGAATTTTTAATTCAACCGAAGCGATTCAACACATAATGAACGAACTATACTGTATCTCAGTTGGAAGCGGAACAAGTGATTTTTAATTTTGCAAATAACGTTTGCTTGCTGTCAGAAATTTCGCAATGCCGTATGTTTGGCGTAAATATACGCAACATACCGCGGTATTTCGTTATTTATTGGTTGTTATCTGTTTTAGCTGTTTAAGTAAACCTGGTAGAAGGAGTAACTGCGGGGCAATTTGTGGTGCCACTTTGAATCGACTAAGCTGTAAGCGTGGTTTGTTGGTTGATGTTATGCATGTATCACTGTTGAAGCAATTGAGATGAATGATACAAACGATCTTCGTCTTAATTGCTGGGATGCTTTCCTTTAACATGTATATTTTTATCGCCAAAAAATTATTCACTTAATGAACTTGATATCTTTTAAATGCTTCAAAATATCTTATAAATTACTTAACTTTGTGCAATTATAACACATGGCAAAAATATGCAAAGAAGATAAATATGAAACGTATATATACACACATACAGTTTACACTGACAGCAACAAAATCAGATTGTCACCTTGGGTTTATGTATATCGATCGTTTAAACGGTTTAAAATAGAGTGTGGGTGGCTCCTTTTGGTTTTGTATATTTTCGGTTGGTATATTTAGATTCGTACACGTTGTCGCATAATTTTGTCACAGGCTGTGACATCACTCACTTTTTGCCAACTTGTGCATTAGCGCACTGAAAAACTTTTATAAAGCTGATAGCTCTCGAAGGTCGGTCAGCTTATGGGGCTATTAAATTTCTGAAATTTTTAGGAACTCAAAGTTTTCGTCATAACTTTTTCTAATTTTCAATGAATTTTTCCTAATTTTCCCAAATTTTCTACTAGTTTTACAACCCAATTTTTACAACTTTTCGTAAATTTATTCGCGTGGGATAAATTTTGCTTGGGGACAGCGTCCTGCTCTTACGGCGTAACCCCTATAGACATGTATGATATAGACCATGTTAGATGTCCTACATGCAACACATAACCACACAGATGAAGACAAACTATATTCTGGTAAATTGGGCCTATTTACTCTAAACCCATTGAAAAATCTGAAAACTCATGAAATATTCAAACAATAGTTAGCCAAACCATCGTGTTCAGTCCAAAATACCAATAATAGTCATAATAATTTATTATGCTTCGCGCGCAATACATAACCAGGCAGCTGAAGAGTGATTATAGATTGCTAATTGGGTTCATCGATCCTCAAAACGTTGGATATAGTCATGCTAGGCTCTAGATAAACAAAATCATCGTATTCAGCGTGCCTGATAACCGAATAAGCACTAGCATACATGCACAAACACGGAATATCACGATATGTAAAAATCATTTGGCAAAGATTCAGCGAACCATGTTCGGGCCCACCTCGGTCCAGGGAGTGGTCTTACACAAAAGTGTCGGACTGAAAAGTTGTAGATCTCGATGAGTTGTTTCGGTATAGTGGCCTCATTAGATGCCAAGTTTGTGTCGTGAATATATCGAAAGATGAGTTATACACGGACAGACAAAAATAAGTCAAGATTTTTGCGCCCAGCGTCCTCAATGGAAACTTCCCTCGCTTCGCTCGCCCTGTTGCAATAATTTTGGCACGTAATAAAGACGAGACAATGATACTTTTGTTCCCAGTATGCATTCAAAACCGTTTATTTAACACAAGCATATTTACTGCGTAATCGTTAGTGGATACATCATTCCTAAACTTAGTTCCGACATCCGCTACTATGAATCTGGACGCTTTTCTAACCGTATTAACGTAACGCCGCTCAGTCCTTGCTGGCCCAGCTGTTTTGTGTCCTACAATGTGTTGTATTGTGGTTGAGTTCTAAAATAGTGAAAGCTTTTTCTTTGTATGTTTTCGTCCTCGTCGTCGAGGTCTAAAACAAGCAATATCTAGCATGTTATTATGCGTGCACGCTCGGTAGTAAGTACACATATTACGGGCCATCAATCAGTACTCCACTAAAGAATGAATATTTTTGAAATTTCGGGTTGCAGTTCTTTGCAGTGGTATCAATTTTTGGCTGCTGAGAAGATAGTTTATTGTAGTACTTTGTTGCAATTTTAAGGTGAAGGATTGTAGCGCAGTTATATTAGCTATATGTTGTTAAATGGCAGACATGGAACCTTTCACCAGGTTACATGGTTAGGTCTACTACCCCGGGTGATTTAGCGACCCACAGGACTCGGCTGAGATAACAATATTGACAAAATAATAACTGCCCTATTTTGTAATGTAGTCAACATTATATAACTGCTTGGCTCTTCCGCAAAGACACAATGAAAGATTAAGAGCTCTGCGACGATTGCTCTTAACTAACAATAAGAAGAGGGCAAAATCAGTGGAGGGTTGGGAGAAGAGAGTTGGCCAACGACGTGGACCACTTCTATGCTTTGTAGTCTGGCAACTATTGGCTGGTACTTGCACACTAATTTTTACTGCTAACTAGTCGCTGGCTGGCTTCATAAAAACGCGATTTTGTTTTTAGGACACTCGTAGAACTATTATATACCTTGACTGCCCTGGAAGGAGGCCTTGGCACTGGGTGTTTAGCTGAAGCGCGTCCTTGGTACACTACTCTGACGGGGTCGAGATATAATTAACCCGCTTTTATCTCTGCAAATGGTTTTTTCTCTTGCAAACCATTGCAAATAGTTAATAAAGAAAGGCATAATCATTTTTAATTGTATTAACGGTGCTAATGTGGTTTTTACTTTTATTGTTAGTTAATGTGGAAAAAGGCTAAAAAAGTCGCTAAGACTGTATTACATGCGTAAATTATTGCAATGATAAAGTTAGGCTTACGTGAACAAATATTGCGTATTGGTTCTTATATTCCGACGTACGTATGAAATAAAATTATTTTTATTTAGCTATGCCATTAAAATAGCATATGTAGTTGCTACTGAGCGCCTACATGTGATATGCGCGTTAACAAAGAGATTCCAAGACATTTATGACGACAGTTCCCAGGACCGGTGTCACGGTACAATTTTTCCCCCGGTATGATTTCTCCCCCCGGAAAATTTGTACCGGTATGATTCTTCCCCCCACCCCCCTCCTGAGAAAATATTCTGTCACACAACAGTGTTTATGAAGTTAAATTTTGGCATAGACATACTTCTTATGAAAATGTGTGCATGTATTGAAGAACGGGTCAATTTTAACCGCTCAGCCAAACCATAAAAGTCATGCTCAGAGAAACTCCACCATAACGTTTACTAAAGAAACAAAGCGTATCCGGAGCAACATGTTCTTTAAGTTTCTAGACTATTAATTAAAAGTCAGAATTCACTTTTAATAAAAAACCTTTAAAACGGAAGTTCTAAAATACATTAATTGCCTACAGCATGAGACATTAATATGCCGTTATGGTCGATGAGACATTAATGCCTCATCAGCAAAAATGAGGCATTAATGTCTTAAGTATGGAGCTTTTTTCATCGCTAAAAATGTGATTTCAAACTCTCATGTGATACACATTGAGGACACCGTGCGCTCTATCTTGTTTATGACGCACAGTTCGTCCAACACCTTGTTCACGAACTCCTTCCTTGATCGGAAGACAGCAGCTGGAAATCCTTTATCGAGGAAAATATCATACAAAGCAGACGCTACCGTTAAGGCTGAATTGTGCGCTAAAGGAACGGCTTCTGGCTATTTGGAGAGGAGATCCGCAACGACCAATATATACTTGTTTCCATTGAAAGATTCGGGCATTGACATCAAATCTATTTCAAGATGATGCCATACTTATTTAACCGGTAACGGATGCAGCGGCGCATCGGTTTTCTGAAAGCCACGAGGATCAGTCTTCTGGCAGGTTTCGCAGGACTGTATGTAATCGCTGCCGTCTCTGTTGATGTCCCAAAAATAAGTCTCTTGAATGATTTCAACAGTTCTGGTTCTCCCAAAATGTCCCCGGCTATCATTAAAATACTTTACGATCCTCATTTGGTCCGATGGTTTTGCGAAAATCTTAAGTCTTATTTTTCACTGTCACAGTCAGTTGATCCCCATTTATCTCAAATCTGGAACACCGTGACCTAAGTTTCCACTTTAGCCCCTTAGCAGTGTTGTCTAAGTGCTCCCAACTTTGATGGTACTGATTTCTTATCAAATAATTGAATATATCATCATACTCATTATCCATCGCGTATAATTATGTTTTGGTGAAGTTTACAGCTGAACGGAAGGCATACATATATATGTAACCTACACATTAATTAGCGTTGAAAATTAATATCGGTGTCACGGTATGATTTTCCGGAAGGCAAATTTGACTGAACGGATTTTCCTCTTGGGGGGGGGTAAGAATCATACCGGTACAAATTTTCCGGGGCGGAAATCATACCGGTACAATTTTTCCGGGGGGAAAATTGTACCGTGACACCGGTACTATTGCCATAACAATTGAATGGACAGCGTTTAACTAAATTGGCCCATATCACCCTCTGTGGTTTGATTTTATGTATTATAGTAAATGTGTATAATTTCGACAGTTTGTCCCTTTTATGTCGTGTAATTCAACTTATTAATTTCGACACCTATTGTACAAAATTCTGACACTTTGTGTTTAATTTCGACACTTTAGTAATAATGCAATTGCCTAGGTAAAATTCGTTCAAATCAAACTGGGAGGCTTAGGCACGAATTCTGTTCAGCCAGTAAGTATATATATCGGCGCATTAATGTCAATGGGATTCACGCTATATCGTTAGTAAAGGGACAGCTTAGTGTGGATATTCGGGAATCAGCAGCATCCTCACTTAGGATTAGTGATAACGCAAAGGCCATCTAATTACACATTAATCATGCTTATGTGTGTGTTCAACGACATACCAGCGTATGTATGGGCAACGCGCCTTATCTTGACTATGGACATAACATACTAAGTTCAAAAATGCTAAGCTATGCAATTGTACAATTTCCTGACGTCATTAAAGCATTTTCGACAAAAATAAGTTGCTTTGGTCGACACTCCTCAAATTTGTTCATGTTACCACTCGCAAAACTCTGTATATTGCAATCATTGTCGGCTAATCGCGTCTTTTGTGTACCGTACTCCAAAATGTCCACGTTTCCAGTGTTCCACGTTTTCCAGATTCCTTTTCACTGCCCTGGCATTTTCCCTCGTGGGTCGGGGTAGGATAACAGCTTAAGAGATATTTTTGATCGAACTCCAAGATTTCCCGAAAACCTGTCCAAAATTAGTTCGGTCAATGGTATTGGAATTATTACATTTATATAAACTGCACATATTGGTTACGGAAACTATCGTATTATTGTGTGCGGCACTATTATGCCTTGTCGGATTCACCTTCCCAAAATTAGTTCGGTCAATGGTATTGGAATTATTACATTTAAAGAAACTGGACATATTGGTTACGGAAGCTATCGTATTATTGTGTGCAGCATTATTATGCCTTGTTGTCGGATTCACCACTAGAGCTGTTGCATTGTGTCTGTGAAAAACTTCATATAGAAATCGCTTTTTAAACAAATGCTGAAGACGCATTATTACGTTTATTAAATTCTTATCGTAGTAAGAGAAGTTTCTGAACAGTCGCCCAGCAGGTGAGCCGTCGGCTGGCTTAACATTTTAATGGCCTGCCGCTGCTCAGCACCAGTGTCTATAACTGTTATCGTTCTTGGGAAGTGGCGTACTAGTAATTTGTAGGGGCTGCCCAAGGAAATTTTATAAAGTAATTCAAACTAATAATTTAAGATCTCTTCATTTAGCGTGACCGATTTGAACGCTATTAGGGTTTAATTATCCTACTATATATGACATATTAAAACATATTCTTAAGTTAACCCTTTTATGCCCAGCTCCTCTAAATGTCGTCAGGGCATATTACAGCGTGTACGAACTAAGTATATATGTCTCGTTAGTGAACGATCCATATACTAGTTTTGGCGTTAAAGGGTTAACAATAAAGCATAATGTATACCTATATTTAGAGAATTGAGCTTTTGCGTCTGGCGGACGATTTTTCAAAAAGGTCGAAGCTCGGCCAAAAGGTTAAGCATATAATTGAAGATGAATACAATATACAGACAAACGCGCAAATTGCATAAAAGAGCCAATTTTTTAGAGCCTTCGCCCCTAAGGAGCATGCTCGTCGTCCTGAGTTTGGTTTCTGTCTTTCTTGTATGAAGAGATAGGCTGAGCCTTACCATAGTTTTAATTTATATTTTAGTCAGGTCTAGTATATGCATTTACCTCTTTGTATGACGAAGATTAAATTATATACATTCTGCTTAGCATATACTTTTGAAATTGGCATGGTCATATTCTAATGTACAATAAATAATTGCCAAGTTTTAGAGTTTCAGAAATATCACATTCGTGATCAGCGACATTGAAAACCCATGTGTGCAATTTTCTTATAATGTCTGACCGCTTTAAAATTTTCCAAAAAATTAGCTAATTAGTGATTAGTTAATCAACTAACTAATTAGCATGTTTTAACTTCCACGAATAGTAGTAAACACTATATTCATAATCAGCACGGCCAGATGTAGTATATGCACCAAAATAATAGCTTTATACTAATTGTTCAATGAAAAATAAGCAATTTTTGTTTGAAAATGCTAAAAATACGCTAACACGTTTAACTGATTAGTTAATTACTAATTAGCTGAAGCAAATTTAAACAAAAAATATATTTCTTGCGCCTATAGTACATTAGGCCCCTCAAACAAAAACAATTTTTTAATCGTCCCAGGTAGTTATTGAGGAGTTTGGCGGACGGCCAGACAGTGCCTATTTTTCCCCTCTGATGAAAACAAAAACGCTTCGCATCGATACGCTCAATAAGACCGTCGAAATGCCCATTATTACATTAGCCAATCTCTCAAATATGTCATTTGAAACATGCAACCTAGTCATTTTGATGACATCTCTCACTACCCCAATGCAGCTAACTGGAACCACGAATCGCTCGCTCAAGTTTTTTACCTACTCATTATTAAAGTTGTTACTAAAGGGAATCACCAAGTTTTCTATATATCGTCAGCGACAGGAGACCCCAGATATGTCTTTTACTGCACATCGCCCAATAAACAGAACCACATTTGGTTGGAATCCTTTCGACAACAGAGCAAATTGCTGTGCATGCAGAAATCTGCACGAAAGGCATACTAATTACCCGCGGTCTCAACATTTGACCTCGCACCCGGCTCGGCCTGCGGGTATGCGTATCCGCACTCTGCTCATCCAAAAATACCTGAGAATATATGCTCATCCAAAAATACCTGAGAATATATGCTCATCCCGCCAGAAACGACGGTTGCTTGCTCGGTATTCGTCCGATATACGTTATACCACTGTTCAGTAGGTGTTCGCTGACACGTCTCTTGGTGTTCGGTTACTACTAGATAGATCTAGGTTTGCCTGCTCGGAAGGCGGCAGTCATTTCTTGTGCGTGTTGTATCTTTGCTTCCTTGTAGGAAATTTGTTCTTGTACGATAAAATGTGCTGATTTTTGATTGTATGGTTGTGGCTCAGCAGGATTTCCAACCAAGAAGTCACCGAGTTGTAAGATTGTGTTTAAGACTATATCAAATTGTAAATCGTGAGTTTTTAGTTAAATTTCAGTAAGGCATATGCTTAACTATTGACGTAAAGGCTGCTTACATAGTTATTTTGTTGTATCGCTTTATACAATCATATTGGCCTATTATAATTGGTATTGAAATCAATAATTTCAAATTTGTTTAAACTGACAGTTTATGTTGTGCTCAAAAATTGGACAAAGTGGGCTTCACTGTAACAGAAACAGCATAAACCATATAATTTTTAAATTGTTCTTTGAAATAGTGTTAGTAATGATATTTATTGTTACCTTAGTACACTGTCACTTAAATTTTTATCTATTTAGTGGTATTTAAGGCGTGTCTTAACGATGTCTGATAAATTTGCCGATGAAGTAGCAACGTTGGTATATAGTAAGTACTACGGTTTGGGTAAGCAGGCGCTGCCCAAATCTCACTTTGAATGGACTCATGTAGCGGCCTTCCTTGTGTACGATCGTTCCCCGAAAGAACATCATACCGCTTTGAAACTACTATGTTTGGGCGCTGGGACAAAATGTCTAGGCGCGTCTCAGATTAGTCCGAATGGCACTTCGATTAATGACAGTCATGCTGAAGTGCTTGCTCGTCGCGGCTTCATTTACGTTTTGCTGAATGAAATGCGTAGTTTGAAAAAGGTTTGCCCTGCAACTACACACAGCAACGACAAACTTATTTTATTGGTACCATGCAACGATGGTGAGTTGTTATGCCAAATATGTTGCTGCTTTATTTTTGAGATAAAATCGAATCACGTAAACGTGACTGCGTTGGCAACGTGACGAGATTCTGAAGTGGGCTAGATGCGATTCTAAGATAAGTATCTCTGCTGTTCAGCATTCTCTGACATTACATGAGTCAAACTAATTATAAATTTTAAATATTGAAGCAGATAAATACCTATAATAAATATTTAGCGAAATTCAGTACATGACATATTGGTATCGAACGATGGTATTGCTATAATCTATACGCCAATAGCAGGGAATAACCGGAACCGAAATTTACCGGAACCAGAAACCGGGACCGCCCATTTAAACCAATGAATTACGATGTCATTATTGCTTCTCTGGCACTTTGAAGAAACTGAGAAAGCTAATAATGTTTATTTGTCGATCAAGATGTTGGTTTTTCCACCTCAGATCAAAAAATGCCTTCCACTATGTAGCATTGCTTAAATTGTGTCAAACTGACCGTGCTTGTATCTAAACATGCTTGCATGGGGCGTAGACTAAACACTTTCGTTCTGTCTCCAGTCGCTTGCCTTTACTACATATACGTTTGTTGCATGTTATTCTGCAGGAAACTTGAAATTATTGGTTTATATGGTTCTTAGAGAAAACAAAGGAAGGCATACTATAATCTTCTGGTCAGTGATCATAGACATTATTTAGGCTAGCGTTGGGCAATCAGTACCGTCAGCTAGATGATAATGATGATAACTTACTGAGCAGGATGCAGTAAATGAGATAAACTGTTATACTATTCGCACAGTTTCAAAAAATACAGTTCATTCAATGTAGACTGATTTCCAAAAATTACACACGCACTGGATAGTGCTTGACGCAGCTTATAATAGCCAAGCTTACAGCTAAGTACTTTTAAATTATCCATACTCTGTTACCGAGTTGGACCGGTTTAATTTTAACATACCTCGCAGATTTCTGAATGTGTAAAATAGTATATAAGTAAATAGTAAATAAGCATCGAACTGGCTTTGTTTTGCTAACAAACTCCTGAAAGGTAAAGATGAAAAATTCCTACTGAAATTATGTTTCCTACTCCCGTTTCACACGGCAATTTGTTAAGTTAATTTTTTCTTTTGTTTGGTTGTATTGGAACTTGATCATTGTGTATAATACATATGTTTGGACCACAGATGAATCAAAAATCTGGAAAATTTCAAACAAAAATTTTAAACCGGAATTCAGGTTCCGCTATGGATTGTGCCTTTTGCCGGAACCGCACCGGAACACGATTTTCGCCGGAACCGGAGTTCCGGTTTCTCCCTGGCCAATAACGAAGGTTGAGATGGATAACAAAGCATCCAATACATAAATGCGAAGGGCCGAAGCCCAAGGAGGATAGCCGGCTCCTCTGGAGAGGGGGTTTGGGAGGCCTTGTGCCTATCAGGGGAGTGTGGTGCCTTATAGGATGAGGGGGCACAGCCTCAGGGGTATGGTCCATTATCAATATACATATTAGCATGTGATGAATGCAGAGTTCACTTGCATAATCCTGTCATACGAGTGTCAGAAATTCAGCCGCAGTAGTTTGTGATTAGGTCTCGTCTCAAATTGGCTGACCAAGCATTTCGGTAATAAACTAATTGAAAATAGGAACGGAAAATCTGGTTCCATTTGACCATTGTCGCAATATGTTTCTGAGGCGTCGTTTTAAAATTTTTTCTTGGAGCTAGCATTTAGTTTTGAAATGCTTTAAAAAATTCGATCAGATTTTGCTCTAAAGTTTGATCGTGTTAACATAGCTTAATGCATGTAAAATTCAGTGCAAACAGTATTGCAGTATGTAATTGTAAAACCTGCTGAGTGCAGCATTTTCATATTGGCGCTTTTTATTTATCGTTTACCATGTTTATCTACGCAATATTTATTCTGTGCAGTTCCATATGTTGTCAGAAAATTTGAGATCGAGTCCGGGGGTTTGTTGCTGCCCCTAAAATAAAGGTCGAAAGTTCAGGGTCAGTTGTGTCCACGAAAAGGAGGAAGCCCCAAAATATGGATCGGTCTTCTACATCGGCAAAAGACTTTAAACTCACGTTCTTAACGGTTTCTGCGTCACCAATACAACATATTTATTTTGACGTCGCCATAAATTGGTATTACAGAATTTCCGTTGGCAGCAGTACACTTCTCATTGTCGACAAAGATATCTCGGGGTCGCTATTTGATCAGTCAAGTGTTTTCGTTTTAGGGTAATCGCGCTATGATCGCGTCATTTTGGTGCTATTCCGGATGCCAGCACTACTGTAAAACTGGCGCAGATGATGATGTTCAAAGCCTCGTTGGTCTAGGATGTACGAAGGTGCTGAGACGAGATTTATCCAAAATTTATCCCCAAAATTATCCGCATATAATTTTGCTTTATATCCATATGGTCCGCATTGTTAACCTTGGATACACCGACCATCATTGATCACATGTGCTGCTACTTATTTATGTAGTGTATACATGTATATATAACTCAAATTTTACCACTTCCAAAGAATTCTAGCGACGCGGTAATAATAACTGCTGATTGATCGAGGTGGGTTTGGCTTGTAAATTTATGAGCCATAAACACTTTCTAGGTGCTCCTACGGTTTACAGTTTTTTTTTACTGTTGTGAATTTTAAATTTACATACACTTCATGTACGCGCCTATTTCGTTTTTTATAAACCTATATTGTTTGCACCGAAAGTGCATAAAAGATTTCATATCCACTGTTCGTTTTGCGAATATTTTATATTCAAAATGTTAAAAATGAGCCAGCGTTTCCGTTGTTCTTTTCTCTATTTTCAACGATTTTGGATAGGTACCAAACTAATATTAAATCCAAATCTCCACTTGATCTTCTTCACAAGCAACGTTCCGTGTGGCGATGCTACCATTTGTGAAAAAACTGACAGTGTTGCCAAATGTTGCGTGCCAGGCTCATCCGATGTAAGCTTGGAGGCACAGGTGTATCGAGGTATTGACGGTATACCTTTAGCCAAGATTCGTAGAGCTCGTGCTGAAGCAAGTATAAGTCCTATTTCAAATGAAATAACTTTTGCTAAATCAAATGAGATTTGTTCTGTAATAGATAACGGTGACTATCGTATAACTGACAGCCGCAATAATGATTATACGGTGACTAACTCATTATCATCTTCCGCTGCCGAAGGTTACCAGTCCGTCACTACACCAATTGATAACGTGAACTCTTCAGTTGGCACCTTAAGTAGAGTTTGTAAAGTCTTTACGCGTAGCTGTAAGGACGATTCGGAGCGACAATGTATGGGTCATTCGCACAATCGTGACATTCATCGAACAGGTGCTAAACCCACATCTAATTCGCAACCTGATCCTCTTGGTTCTGGCGTCGGGTTTCATGCAACTGGAACATTTCGAACGAAGCCAGGCCGTGGAGAGCAAACATTATCAATGTCTTGTAGCGATAAACTTTTGAAATGGTGTGCCATTGGTGTACAGGGATCATTGCTAGCAGCATTTTTAAACGAACCCATATTTATACACGAAATTATAATTGGCGGCGAAACCGATAAATTTAGTATTTCTGCAGTAAAGCGTGCGTTTTGGAAACGCTTGGAACCGAAAGTTACCAACAGCTTATACGGGTCATGCGGTCGCATATACGACACTAATCCTTGTCGTCCAGAGTTGAGGCACACCAGTGTGCTTTTTCGGTTTGGACCCGGCTCTTCAGGTCGGCATATCCATGACCGCAAACCAATGCCAGAATCGGTAATATGGAATTGCGTAAATGACCGCGGTTGTGAAATTATTGTAAACGGTTATTTACAAGGTGTTACAAAAAAACATCGTCATAAGTCGAAGTCTTGGTCAGTTCATTGCAGGTATAATATAGCTAGCATGGTGATGGATTGTTTAAGTGTCTCACTGCCACAAGACGATACACTGTGTTTTAAAAGTTTGCCTAGCACTTATATTGATCTCAAAGCTCAAGCAGTCGAATATCGCAAGGCGTGGACGAAGCTGAAATTATTGGTGGAGCACTGGATTAATGATCAGCGGAAATTGGACGTACAGCAATTTGCAATTGGTTAAAATAAACTGTTGTAGATGCAGTTGTGCTGACGTTTAAGTATGTAAATGTGACAACGATCTCTTATGAATATGATTATGGCGTTGCGAATAGAAAATCTTTTATTTGATGAAAATCTTTTAGAGTGTGCTGTCCTAAGTGAAGTGAATAAACGTAATTCACAAAAACAGCAAATGACGAATCACCATTCCATCTTGTTCAGGAACGGTTTCTAAATGCGAAATATTCCAGCGATCATTCCAAATAAGATGCTTTGAACAGAGTCCTCTCATGTTTCACAATTTTGCTCTATGGTATTTATGTTAGAGGCGCCATATTCGAGGAACACATGTAGCAAAGTTTACACACACGGGAAATAATTGCAATTTTACAAATTTCAACTGTTAGTTTCCTATTTGTTGTAACTGCGCGATGAGTTTACGCGGTTATTACATCCCAAAACTGAAATTTTCAAATTTTTAGCAAAGTGAATTTCTTGCTTTTAGGAGGTGAACAATGAGTTATTTAATCCATTAAAATATCTGTCTGTTTGTTATAAGCCTATTTTGATATTTTGTACTGGAAAGCTCAGGATTGTTAAAATGTTCCTTTTTTACACCAGAAGTAATCAAATTTTGGAATTTTTTCAACCTAATTGAAAGGTTTTCGAATGGGAAGTATAATTGCTTTTGCTTTGTATACGGTTAATCCCCCCAAGCGAAGGAGGGCCGAAAAATTGAATATCAAAACTTACTTGCACATTTTACTTTATATATATCGAAACAATGTATGGTGCACAATTATACGAACTATAATACGATAGTTGCAAATTGGATCGTCTTTCAGATAATAACTTTTTTCGATATCTGCGTGCAAGTTCGTCAAGTTTATAAATTGAATAACGTTATATCAACATCTGTCTTGGCAAGCAAATCGTATCCTTCTATTGCTTTCAAGGTTTTGTCTGCACTTACGTTTTGTTGGGCCGCATTATTCATTCGTTGTAGTGAACATTGAACCAACAGTATTGTTATTTTTATATATGCGCATATTTTTGCTGTTTTATTGACGCTAGCGCATTTCCTTCTTGAGTTTGACATATCAAGCTTTGAGTGAGCTTTCTGTATATTCAGGCTTTGTATTATGCGAAAATATGAATAACATGACGAGGTTTTAATATAAAGCTATGTGATAGCAGTAGCTGCTAAGCTACTGCTCGGTACAATCTGCTAATAAATAATGACTACTAGGCTTTAAAGTAATAAGGCAGCACTTTTGAGTTGGATTTCCGAAGCAGCAGCTGAGCTATGCAATAGGCATTACATATTCGTTGGTTAGTCAGCCAGCAGCTCGGTGGTCTGTTGTGTAGTCGTGCATATGAAATATGTGTGCTTTATCGATTCCATGCATTTTATATCGTTTTTTCGAGGTAATGCGGATATAAAATGTGGCTTCTCCTGGCGTCACTTTATTTGCTGTATAACCGTGACCACGTTTGCTATGTCAACATTTTGTTCCGAGCATCTCGCTTTCTGTATTTCGACTTGAGTTGTCAGTATAATGCAGGTTTAATTTCTCTATGTGATCCAAAATGTGCAACCGTGACATGGGGCATTCTAATTGCATATGATAGTGAGCAATTTGTTTGGTTTTAATTAATGATTTGTGTTTTTGTATGAATTTCATATTGTGTTTCGTTATGTATTGTACTTAATATTTAGATTGACATTTCAATTCCTCTTTTTTGTTTTTTTCGCAAGACTTAATAATGAAGGTATCGTCTTTTTAAACCTAATATGGTACATAGTTAAAAGCCTCAACAGTGATATTCAAATTATCGACCTTTGGCCTTTGCAAGTCTGCTTTAACCCTGGCGCTGCTTAGTTGACAATTTTTTGCAATAACAAAGTTAGGCCGCGTTGATTAGAGGGAGATGGTGCAATACGCCTCAGGATTTGGTTGAGGGCGCTGCTTAATAATACGTGAATGCCATTTTGCGCAGTAGCAACCACTTTATAAGTAAACGGCAGTCATGCCGCTTTACTTGCCGATAATAGCAATCAAACGACGAAGATTGAAAAAATATTTTTCCATTGCAGAATAAATTTATTCTGTTTGTTCACAAGATGATGTTACCGTATTTACCGTACCACGGCTAAACCGCAATTGCTTATTGCAAAACATATAACTCTGTGGCGGAACATAACCCTGTTTTTCGTTCAAGGAGTAGTATATACGGCTGAAATCGTCCAGATCTTTTGGCATTTGCAGGAAGGTATTAAATACACTGTTTTCGGGTCAGAATGAATGGAATTGTGATATTGTCGACTGTAACTTGGTAAAGAAATATATACATCTGTATCATTTTTTGTGATGTTCGGATATTATCAGCGACGTGGAGATATCCGGATTAGAGACCGCATCAGGTCCAGTTTTTCGGACAGATGCAGACTCGCTAAATAATAATTTACTTTTGGCAGATTTTCAATCTGTACAACAAAATCTAATAACTCGCGGAAATTTAACCATTTCCGGAATTATGAATCTTTTGAGGCTCACAGGGTATTAATTTCACTTGACTTTTTGGACTACCTATATTTTTGAATTTCAATTTTAATGCTACAGCTTTTTGAAACGGAACGGTCGAAGCGAGCGGAGTTTTCACTGAGGGCGCTTATGAAATGAAAATTTCTTTGTATGTCGGTATATCTTATTTCTCACAGCTCATCTTCGTGTGGATGAATTTTATTGTATGGCTGAAAAAGTAATGAAGATGTGCATTTTAGTTGAACTATAAGACCTTCGACACCATGTCCCTGGTTAAAATGGCAAAACCTTGTTTTTATATCTCGCGACACATACTTCTAGAAATCACTGTCTGGAATCAGCTGACCAAGATATTCAGCTTTGTTAGATATTCCTTTTTGCGGGACCACTCCCTTGGACGCTGTAGCGTCGACGTGCTGTTCTTCCAGATTGTAGTCTGTATTCTTTTGCTTCGTTTTTTGTATTCCTTCCAGGGCATCAAGCATGGTCTATTTATATTTGGTTTGTCGGTATGCTGAATAATATGTATTGTTTGATTATTTAGAATCCAGCACGAATTTCACGCCTTTTCAGTGTTTTAGGATAGTCAAACCCGATTTTTCAAGAAATTAGTTTGTCTTAACTTGGTAGGTTATATATTGCTTTCAGAACATGTCATAGTTTGAACAAAGAATTTAACCATCCTGAAATTTGAAGGAATAGATAACTTTTTAGTAGTATAATTATACTACTCTTTTTAAAATACTTTGTGACATTGCATATTATATAAATTGAAATAAGAAACATCAGTTGCAATAAACTACTTTATGTTCGAAATTAGTACTTAGCCCTTCCTGTTTGGATTGGACTATACATGTAAGCTCGTGTTTTGGACAGTCTCGCATCTCTGGCTTCTAGTTGGCTCTGGTGGGTCTCTGTTATCCTGTATAAATCCTCAAGATAACAAAATATCTCAAATTTCTGTTTTATTTTGATAATAGCGGTAACTGTACGCTGAAAAAATGACTGCTATTATAGATTAAAGCTGTTCAATAAATATGTTTATTCGTTCACTTAATGTAAGCTTATATCGTATATATATTAGTGCAAAACCACCGTATCAAAAGAACAGCTTGTTTATATATCTAGAATCCTTAATGCATTATAAAATAGAGCAGTTGTAGTGAACGGTAAAGTCTAGTATTTTAAGTTTGAAATTTAGGATATGGTTGTCATATTCGGATTATCCGATTGTCCCACAATTATGCCCAGATATCCGGATATTGCAACCCATATCTTTGCCCATCACTACTGTCAGTAGAATCTATCAATAGCTTGACTATTTTGCATCATATTTTGACAATACATGCGTAATTAGGTGTTATAGATACGTATGATATTGATTTCACCCAGTCCAGCCTTCAGCACCCGAAGAACTTATCTGGAGACAATCTTTAAATGATAAACCGCACAGTTTTATTTGTTGTGGCACAGTTTATCATTAATGATTCAGCCGATTGGGCATTAGGTGCAGCTATCCAAATTATTGCTTGCGGAAAGGCAAAACAAAAAGTGTAAACAATATTATTTTGTCGTTAGTTACATACGTCAACTAGTAATAATCATACTGTCATGGTTCACGTGGTTGTCCTCGCGCTCGTCAAGCTAAATGGTGAGATGATCTGGTAGCGTGGTGCAGTGATGCAGTGTCTGGTTTGTATTTTAATAGATGTAAAAAGAATTTAAATATTGAAAAGTATATTTGAATGTATAATTTGCTATAAATATATGTCATTGGTGCACGGGGTCTGGCGGTTTATTGGTGTAGATCGTAAGGCGGGAAATGTGTTTCCTTTTATAGAATTGACCGGTATAATAGCTTACTGCTTTCGCAATTCACACTATTCAAACATGTGGATATGTGCTGGAGGTGTATGCGCGCAAAAATTTTAGAGCTTCGAGTACCCGCGAAAATTGTAGGCTTGTCCACCGCTACTAGGCCCGGACCCGCGGGCTCTGATAATTTTTTCAGGCCCGCGGAGCCCGCAAATTTTATATCTATATCGGTATCTTTGGATGTTTGTTATCATCGACTAACCTATTCTTATTGTCTTTGCTAGTAGCTTTCACCATTCAGCCCACACGAGGACGAAAGCGACCCACTGGCATCATTTGACCCATGCCGCGAAACTAGCTACCTTAACATACTAAAGGTCTTCCACTTAAAGATACTTTGAAATTGATCAGAGCGCTGATTCAGTAAATCTCTTAGTTTTCGAACAGATACCCACTAACACATCCTTTTGTATGGAGGCCACTGAAAGAAACGAACCACTCTTTCTTTTGAGCTCCGCTCAGAAACGGGAATAATTTAGTCATTTGGACAATAGGGGCCACTGCGTAATAACGCAACAAAGTGGCTACTAAAGGAAACCACGCAGTATATAATTTCGACAGCGGTGCTTAACATAGCGGATCTACCAAGCCTTCAGGAAATAGCTTAGTAAACTCATTCTTCATAACTTCTTGATGCCGCTAACCAGACGGAACTACGTAGTCATTTCGCCAATATTGCTGACTGCTGTAACTGTAGGATTTACGGATATAGGTACCTACTACCCTCGGGCTCAAGATTTGACCCATACCCGGCCCGGTCCGCGAGTACCCGTCCCCTCGCACAGTTTTGCTGTATTCGGGAAAGGGTAAAATTGAATGATAACATAATTCTGTAAACCTTGAATTGCACATATATTTCGTGCAATGTTGAAGGCGTTTTTGCCGCGGCGACAAATTGAAGCTAGATCCTTTTGGTGAGAGCCTGTATGTTATTCTTTACGGTATTTAGGAGCTGTTACTCGGTTCAGTAAGGAATATCACTAGGTCATCGCACAATAACATACGTCCCACGACAAACTGAGCGCATCGCCTCTCAATGCACGTTAATATAAACATGTCTGCGCATGCAACGGTGAATTGAACGATACTTCAATTTTTGTTTAGTTCTTTCCTGTATGAATTGTGTATTTCGTACAATGCTGAAGGATTTTTTTGCCTCGGCGGCGAATCGTTTTGGTCAGAGCGTTGTACATTAGCCAATGCGCTAATTAGGAACTTTTACACGGTTCCTTAAGGATCCTAACAAACCGAGCTACGTGCAGACACACGACTAACTCAAGGCACCGCGTCATGCAGGCTGTCACAAACGTGTGACTCTATGACGGAAAGGGCTAAAGAATTACATATATAATCAGAATTTGCTCTGTTGTGTTATGAACCATTTAACTGCACGGCCGTAAATCAGATCATGCGTAGGTATGTCCTATACATTCTGAACTATTGAGCTGATTGGGATTGTTGTACACCTATAATGGTTGTGTGCATGTGTGTTCGCATGCTTTGTGAGTTTTTTAGGAACCGCGCAGCAGCTCTTACATAGATTAATTAATTTGCATGTACTGTCTGCAACAATTCAATCGGTATTCGACTCCAAGTGTCTTCCTTTGTCAAATATTATGCGATATGCAATTAATTTGGGCGATAAAGTGTTGCGTATACATACACAAAATTATGCGTATTATGTAATTTTGTCGTTTAATCGCACTAAATTTCGTTTTATATAGGTGGCATTCGAAATGATCCTTCCAGATTATAATGTAGTAAATTATTCCAGTTTCAACTCGGTTTTTTTGTTTGTTTCTTTAATTAACTTAATTACGAGCGTTATATGTAGGTTGGCTATGTCGCTGAAGTTGTGTACCACAGCAGCTGTGTAAATATTCCTAGAATCGACCACCCCTAAATTGGTCAATTTTGAAGATATAACGGAAGATTTGACACTATTCGACTCATATCGACTTGTTGAGTCAGGTGCATGTGGACACTTCGTTTGCCGTCACATTTCAACCTTATGTTTGTTCCATTTTCTAGACAATGCAATAATAAAGGTATACCCTTTATTTATATTACTGAATGATTTCTTTCTAGCCAGTACGTGGCTTGCTGAGTTTTTGCGCCATATTTTTTATCTAGTATGTTGTGAAGTTGTCTAGCGTTGCTTTGTGCAAGCAAGGACGGTTTCAGGGCGATCCATGGTTCGTATTTAGGTATAGGGGGTTGATGGGGAGCTGATTTCATGTAGGAGTGGCTGCGGCGCACCACAGGATTCCACCACTCTGAGATACAGGGTCCCAAACCGCCTAAATGTTTCCTGGAGATTTATTATATGTGGGAAAGATCCATGTTTTTCAAGTTCTTGCTCGACTCTGCGACTTCGTTAAGCTTTCGGCTCGCCTTTGTTTGGCTGTTCAGATTACAAGCTAGAATCAGCTCTCAGCACCCAACATTAATAGTTTGCAACTCCCTAACACGTAAAGAGAACATCATTATGCAACCCGTCAAATAAACTATATAGTTGCTTGTAGAGTTTTTAAGAGCCGGGCTGATGTATTCTCTGTCGTCTTTGTTTTTATAGATAGAATTTTAGATTTTTTCGGGTCTCAAGGGTTGCCCCCTTGGAACCCAAAAATTTTTTCTTAAAAATAGGTTTTTTACCCACCATTCGACGCGGCTTGACTAGCTGAGTCCAATGGTGATATTTTTAACGGGATCCGATAAAAGTATTGTAAGTTATGGTCAAAACTTTTCAATTGCTGAGCCTCTCAGCCTCCCCTTGGGACCGTAACAGTCTAAAATTTTAAAAATTAAATTTTTTGGTTGATATGATAATGGGAGGTCTCGAGGATCAAAAAATACTAAAATTTTCAAAATCTGACCATTTTTGGACAAACGCGTAATCGGAAAGGGGGATAGTGGAAAAGAACCTTCTTTTCTGCATGACTTAATGTGCATTTCGTATAATGTTGAATAAAGTTTTGCCCCATCGTCAGGTTGAACCTGGATTGTTTTGTCAGCAAGCAAAGCTCGAGCATTTTATGGTTTCGCTTAAGTAACGATCCTACCTCGCACACAGTAGTAAATCGACATCGAGGTGGTAACTCCGCCAGCTGAGAGATTGGAAAATGCATTAAAAGAACAAGTCTTGTGAATTACCTAACCCAGGCGCAACGCTGTTGTTGTCACCATTTCCCTCGTAAAATTAAACTTAGTTATGGACTTCCTACAGCCCAAAAGTTTTAATCACTGCTCGAAAAATTAGTGCATAAATGTTATTCTGAACTCATGCATCTTTATCGCGAAAAAGTACCTAACCTCTGGAATTTCGTACATATAATATAGATGCTGCTCTGAGATCGCTGGTTTTAACGTCATTGCTGCTTTGAACTTATTGATTAACCAGATGAAGCTGGAAGATTGGTCGATTCTGCTATGGAAAATACTTTCGCTCCTTATTTTGCAACCATATCCAAAATCTCGGTGTGATATCAACGGTACGCGACTACCACAGACCTATACAAGCACCACAAAAACTTTAGCCTAGTGTAGAGCCATCTATTTATAGGTCCGAGCCGACAGTCAAAATTTATCCATCCATACTCAAGCTCGTCGAGCAACCATCGCGAAGTTATTAAAGTTATAACTGCAATACATATGAGATTTTGATACAAAATTGGTTTTTTGCTCTCCTATTCAGTAGCTAAAGGTTATTGTCGGATAGATATAAGGCCTGCAGGTGTACCAGCTCAGCACACCCGTATTGTGAAAATTTTTATCGATTCCCTATATTGATTACCGTGTTATTGACGGAAACAATGAAATATTCAACGTGATTTTGGTATTAAACTAGGAGTTGATTTAATAACCCTGGACCATGGAAAAGGAAAATTATAAATAAATGCTTTTAAGAATGTATGCGGACGCTTAAACGCATTATATGATAAAAAGGTTAGGATATCTGGCTATTCGTTCGTGAGTTGTTGTAATAAAAATTTCTGTTAAAGCAGTACCGCAATAACCTAGAAACAGTATGATCTATCTTTGGCAGAAAATTTACAACTATGAGTTGCTAATTTGGAATGCCTTACGGTGTATCTTGCTTGGAATAGTATCTGCCGCAATATATTGATGTCTAGGCGACGGTTACCATTGCTACAACAGAGCTGTGCACATGCAGAAATTTTTGATCTAGGAAATCTGAAGCTTGTTTACCGTCACTATACCGGGGGCCCGGGGTCAGAAAATTTTTTCAGGCACGCGAAGCCGCAGATTATAGTCCTCCATCGATGGCATTGGAAGTTTATTATTTTACATTACAAAAGTATTCTACTTTAATTAGCTTCATAAAGGTGGATTCTTTGCCACCGACTCTCACTTTGAAGGGTATACGACAGAGATCATGATGTGTATTTAGCCCACATTCTAGTGCCTAAGTAAATATTCATATCACGACGTCGCTGAAGAGAACTAGTCCTTCTTTTAAACAACAGCGCTCAATAGAGAAATTTACCTTGCGCATCCGTACAGTGGCGACTAAAAGCAAACCACAAAAATTTATATATAAAAGTGCCAAATACTAGATATAGCTTCGAACTGTGACAATACGAAATAAGTTACGGTATCGCCGTGGCCCTGGAGTGGGAACTGAGAATGGAATCTTCATATAAATCCTTTATCGCAGATGAACTATATCAACATGTTTCTATGCGTTTTACGCCTGTTCAATTGTCATGTTTTTACTTAAGCTTACTGTGTCAAGAACGGCTCAAAAATCGGAGATATCACGTCTGCTATACCTCTCACAACAATACGAGGTCGCGCCATTTAAGGCGGCTTTGGAATTTCAATTCGCACGGTTGTTCCAAAAAAAACTAAGTATAAGGCGCATCGAGATGTTAAATCAGATAGCCATTAAGGGTATTATTGCTCAACAAACAATTTTAATGTGTAATAACAATCTTTTGATATTTGAAAATCTATGAACAAATTCAAAGCTGGTCTTGTAATTATTATAAAGATATAATATATGGCCATGCTACATAGTGAATTTTAATACTAATACAATGAATAGGTCATGCTACATAGTGAATTCTAGTACTAATACAGTGAATAAATCGCTATGGTTGTTATGCTTATCCGCTTTTGCTGTTATTCACTATATGTTTAAACGATGCTTCAGCACTAGCGGTACGGCGACATACTCTGATATTGCATTATCTATATTAATTAATAGACAATAAACTTCGGGTACCCGAGTATTTAGTGTCTACAAGCATATATAATCTCAAAGTAAATATGAAGCCGGTTTTGTGTCATATTTCTTTATACTTTCATTTTCTTCCCATGCTAAAATTGATTTTCTACAATCTTCCGAAGAGCATAGCTCTTAGCCATAGTGCTTCGTTCAGGACGGAATTCCCCTTATTTTTCCCGCATGATGGCATCTACCGCGTATCTCAGTCGATCCAGGATAGCTGCTTCGACATTCAGGGGCGCAGCAAGAGGGGTGCCCCTACTTTTCGGCAAAAATAGGATTTCCTTTATGGCTCCCGAAATTTTCCCTTACGGTCCCCTATTTTGATTGCCCTCCACTTTCGAATAGCGCACTACGCACCTGTCGATAGTTTTCAAAACAATATCTAGGAGAGAGTTCCTCTGTAGTTTTTACATTTTGATTTGTCACCTTTTTGAAAAGCGGAATTAGTACCGATGTTTTCCTGGCCAAACGGAGTTCATCCTGAAGCGAAACCTTGCTTGCAGTTTGTAGAAGTTTCTCGGCCGCGTGAGAACCTCCAGCTTTCCAAACTCTGCGCGTGATACCGTCTTCCTCGAGGCACTGCTAGATTTCGTTGCTGTGATAACTTCTTCCACCTCCTTATGAGACGGAGGTTCGGCTGATATATCCAGTAATTCCTGAAACTGCTTTTGAGCTGGTCGCACCACAGGCGCCGGTCGATTTAGAAGTTTGGCAAAATTTTCGTTGCGTCGGTCGCATAGACGTTTGATAGTTTTGATAGCTGCTCTGTTTCCCTCTTGTATGCTCAGATAGTTCTTCCTAGAAACAGTCCGTCGTTATACTCAGCGCAGCATTTGTTGTATCATAGCACGCAATGATTGTTATTGCACAGTCGTGTAAAGTGTAATTTTTGCAATGCGGTCAATAACTGGATGTTACTCGCTGACGAGATACGCGGTGTCGCTAGTAACGGCTGTGCCGACACTGCTTTGACTGGTGTTTTGAGTACTGCCATTAAAGTACGATTTGTACGAGTGGTGACCTAGCGAATAACCAGTGCTGAGGTGTTGATGTTCATACAACATGATGCAGGAAGTCGTAACTAGCTGAGGCAAGCAATGATAATATACTTTCACAAAGAGTTTTCGCTAACAAACCAGGTTCTTCGCTTTGAGCGAGAGTTGACACATTAAACGATGCAACAGTGACTACTGATTTGCCTACTCTTGGCCTTTTCAGCGCCCTGGGAAGGGTACCGCATGGCTTCCCATGGATTACGTAGTATTTTTTGATTGCTCGGAGAAGTCGTATTCATGGCAAAGTTTCTCACTGGGATACAACTGGGTTCAGAGGTTTTAGGTCCCTAGGCAAAGTTCAGAGGTTTTGAAATCCTTGCCAGGAATGATCACGGAATATTTGTTCGAGGACAAAGTAAATTCGGTAGAATCAAACTTTACTGAAATCGGTTAGAAACAGGCGTAGCGAATGTCAAAGCAGCTCAGGGCTCTCAAAAAGCCAGATATGACGCGAAAACGAAATTGATCGAACTACACGCTGGGGGAGGGGATAGAATCTTTCTTAAGAAAGCAAGGAATGCTACTTGTAAAGTTGACACAACTGGCAAACAGATGGATGGTACCTTATAAAATTGCAGCAGGTTGTATAAAGACAAAGTACAGCTTATAGGAGGGGAAGGAACGAATCGGATCAATTCCGCTAAGTCAAAACTATCAATACAGTACAGTTGGTTTCAATTTTGCGACGGAGATAACGAAACTAAGCATCTCAGCCGGTTTTATTATAGCAGATAGCGACAATAATGGGCCTCGTAACGTGGAAAGAAATGCTATGACAGTGTAAGAAATATGACACCTCAAGGAGGAAGAAATATGGTATGGGACGAAGCGTGACACCGTAGAGTGGGAGAATGTGTGGCAGCGGAAGAAATTTGCTCGACCCGAGGCCAAACCTAACACAATGCAAGCGTGTTAAAACTGCAGTTAAGAATGTCGTCGACTACCGTCTATCCCCGGGCTCAACATTTGAGCTTGTACCGGTCCGTACCCTCGCTCATCTCTGGCTTAGAACAACTCAGAACATGTGTATGTGACCACCTTTGAGTTCACGAACTGGAGGGCCAAAAGCACTTTTAACTGAATTAAAATTTAATATCTTGGCAAGGCATTTGACCTTGGGTGGTTGTTCACACCATTTCATTGGCCACCACAGGCATGTCAGCGCGCAGCAGTGTACAGTAGGCCGGAGGAAACAATTTGTGTTAGTTAGACGTCATTGCAACTTAAATGCTTTTTTACAGACTTGGTTGGGTACGAACGTCGAACATATGTAAATTCGAGTATATACTGAGGCTTACATGAACTGCCAAAGTTATTCATGTGTTTATCAAATTCTTGCATTGATATATAAAATTAAATGTATGAGCAATTTCACAGGTAATCAGGTATGTAAGGCTGTATTGCTGGTTAGTTTCAATGAGACATAGATTTAATGAGATTGATAGATTTTTTATGATTTACGTAGATCTCCACCATAACTATAGTTATATAAAATATAGCTCCTCAACCCTCAAGGTTTTGACCTTGATATCAATGCAATCGGGGTAGCAGAAATATATACACTTTAACCCACGTAGTTGGTCTACAACAACAAGTTACGTTGGGAAGCATTGTAATGAATAAATTCACTGTGTACGGCACTTTCGCGCTGTCCGTTCGCTTTGCTAAAAGCCATAAGGACACGCCCGCAATAATTGCTGGTGAGCGTGATTTGCAATCAAGTATTCTGGGGTCCTTCCTGTTTGTTCAGTGGTAAACCGAAATGTCAGTTTAAGACGAAAAACGATAGACAAATGACATTTAAAGACAAATGAATTGCTCATAGTCTAACTGTCGTGGTAACTGCGAAATGGGACTGCTTTTTTATTGAATGATGATTTTCAAACTGGCGCAGATGTATGATTGTTCTTAAGGCGAACAACCCATCTTTGAGATTTATTGGCGAAATCATGTATAAAATGCTGTTTTATTTTTCAAGGCGACAGGGACCACGACGTTGCAAATAGAGTTCAAAGCGCTGCAGTATACCTAGGCACCTTATGTTTTTTACCAATTTTCTAAATATGCTATCATTAATACAACCCTCCTAAATAAAGCCATATTTACTGAACGGTTTGTCATAGATGAGATAGCGTTGGGTGCGTTCTGGTAAGTTTAGTAATGTTCTTATAGTCTTGATGTGTCAAGGTGCAACTACGGTCGGAGTGAGAACATTTGCTGGTAGGTTTTCAGGATATAGCGGTGGCCTCGGCCTCGCCATATAAAATTGTTTACTACACGCGAGCTCGTATTTCAGGTAGCAGGCTCGGTTCTTTTTGAAATTTATGCGAGCACGGTTGGCTAGCCTCGAAATTTTTGCGACAAGAGCTCGCTTCGTTCAAACCTTCTGTAAACAATATTTTCTGGGTTCCATATTGCTGTGAAGCATGTGGGACGCGGTTTATACTTGTAGGCAGTGTCTTTTCAGCTCTAAGTTTCCTGCGAGCAGTCTGCTTTCGTCGGGCTTGCTGCGAACAGGCTTGACTCGGGTGAGACTTGCTGCGAACAGGCTTGACTCGGGTGAGACTTGCTGCGAGCAGCTTGGTTCGGGCCGAAATATGCATCCCGCAGGATCGAACTTGCTGCAAATGGTTTTGGCAAGCTTGGCAAGTGTGGTTTGCAAGCTAGGTTTGGCTCAGCTGGAACTTGCTGCCAGCTGAGTTGGCCCGGCTCCAACTCCAAATGAAGCAGATCTAAGGTTAGTTACTGCTAAGCAGACACATCATCAATTTGTTGTTGTATTACTACTTTGGACTGAACTTGCTGCGAAGCGTGCTCAATTCCGTTATAATTTGCTGTAAACGGTCTCGGTTTTGAACTTGCTATGAAACAGGGGGTTGGCTGGGCTCAATGTGTCTAATTATACCTGCGGCGAATGAGGCTCGTACTCTCGTGGGTAGGCTTGGCTCTTACAAAATTATTGCAAGTACGGTTGTCTTGTCTCTAACTAACTGCTTGTTGCGGTTCTAACTTATTGCCTGCAAGCTTAACTGACTTAACCTGACTATGAGTTGCGGCTGTTTTTGAGCTAACTCCATCTTTGCTCCAACTCTAATGCACCTGCACATGTCTTAGATTGTCGGCTGTTTAACTTTCAGGGCAGCATGAAATTGTATTGACTAGATCGAGGTTTAGTGCGCATCTTTTACAATAACTACCTTAAAATACATCATGTTACAACTATCGACTTCATATTCTGAGAACTGATGCAACTTGGATTGAACACCAGCAGCTGCGTAAGAAGAAAGATGTATATACTACTGTTCATTATGTTGCTCGTAATGGCATTCGTACAAGAAGTGCAAGAGATTATAATAATGCTGTTAATACATGAATTTTACATGACCCACCCAACTCTGGTTACGGAGTCGTTAATCCGTTGCCGTGCATTTTGGCTCTTTTCAGAAACCTATGTGGCCAAAAAATAGGCCTACTCGAAAATAAGGTTAGATGAATGATAGTACCACGCCACACATCGCTCCTGTGGGATTGCATTTTTAGTGAGATCCTATCACCAACCCCATCTTACAGCCATTTGAAAATTGGTAATGTGTACCAAAACCCGGTCCACGGACTCCGAAATACAACAGTGCAAGCGAGTTTCTATGTGTATCAGCAAAATACACATACTGCAGTCAAAACTAAAATGGAATTGGAGGAGATTACATTATTTACGGTTTTAACATTATTGTCAGCATTGTGTTCTCGAAAAGTTGTCAGTCGCGAAAATTTTCAAGGATCGAGATCAGATTCTCAGTATCTGAACTTATCATCCTGCCAGACAACTGTAAGGGCAGCCGGGTGCGTAGTGCTCGTAATGATTAAAAGTATGCTTTTTCAATATTTGCCATGGTCTCAATGACAGGCATAACATTTCTCGGTAAATCACAGAACACTGTTTCGATTTTGGAACACAAGGTCAAATTTTCTATAAAACTAGGTACTCAGCCCAATTTGAGCAGTATATTGCTCCAAAATATTTTGTGTTGGTAGATTTTACGTTATTAGTGTTCGACAAAATAATGTAATCAGAACATAGTGAAACGTAGTGGAGATTGTGTGTTGCATGGGTGAAATCTTTCCGTCTGTGTGTGTCACCGGCCATAAGTCAAGAACGCCTTAACCGATTTTCATGATCTTGGGCTCACTCGAACCGGCATAGTGGATTTACTGTGTACATCCCCGAGCGTTTTTTGACTTGGGGTGTGGTTCCGGGGTCAGGGGTCAAAATGTGGGTTTTCTGCCCCATTTTACACCATTTTAGTACCCTTCACGGAAGCAAGCTTATTTTTATCTTAAGTATCGAATTTTTTTCTCTGGTTGGTTTTATTTTATAGTAAAATGATAAATGCCGATGCCGCCTTTTTGTTTTTCGATTAAGGCTCCGGTTTTGGAGTTACGGGGTTTGAGGTATGGCACCCTCATGGTTCTTCGTCCCAAAATTAGAAAATTTGTTCTGACGTCCTGGGCGGCTGAAAAGTATCACTTCGGGGTTTTCGGGCATGGGAAACTCATTGCCGGTATGGGTTTTACTCTGCGACCCATGGTTCCATGAGTACGTGCATGGATCGCCTTTGGTTCGGGGTCAGAGGTTAAAATGGGGCCGATTTAGTATTCTTCACGGAAGCAAGGTTATTTTTATCTTAACTTTCGAATTTTTCTTTGGTTGGTTGTATTTTATACTAAAATGATAAATACCGATGACTCTTTTTTGTTTTTCGATTAAGGCTCTGGTTTTGGAGTTATGGGGCTTGAGGTATGGCACCCTAATGGTTCCTCGACCCAAAATTAGAAAATTTGTTCAGACGTCCTGGGTGCCTGAAAAGTATCACTTCGGGGTTTTCGGGCATGGGAAACTCATTGCCGGTATTGGTTTTACTCTGCGACCCATGGTTCCATGAGTACGTGGCATGGTTCGCCTTTGGTTCGGGGTCAGAGGTTAAAATGGGGCCGATTTAGTATCCTTCACGGAAGCAAGGTTATTTTTATCTTATATAACTTGATTTTTTCTCTGGTTGGTTTTATTTCATAGTAAAATGATAAATGCCGATGCCTCTTTTTTGTTTTGCGATTAAGGCTCCGGTTCATGGGTTTTGAGGTATTGCACCCTCGTGATTGCTGGACCCAAAATTCGAAAATTTGTTCTGATGTCCAGGAAGTCTGACGTCCTGGGAGGACGATAGCTTGCACTTGGGTGACTTTCGGGCATGGGAAACTTATTGATGGCGTTAGTTTTGTTCTAAGTTTTGCGGTATTGTGTGATATCCACATATGGTATATCGACGAATGCAATAGGCATAGGTGTGCCTATGCTTCACTACGTTCTCCAATCTCGATAGAGTTATTAGTATAGATATATAGCGAAATCGAAGCTAATTTTAGTATTTGACTGCATTTGTGAAATCAATCTATCTCGAGTAGTAATAACTATTTCGTAGATGTATCCAAGTTAAGTGAAAGTTACGTAAAACCCTCCTGAGAAACTGTTGTTTGAAACACATTGCAGCACACTTTATAGATTGTGAGGACATTTTTGTCACAAACTTGTAGATATTGTGAACATATTATAATGTATTTTATGTTTATATAATGGCCACTCACTATCAAACACCACTTACCAAAATCCCGCAATGTTCGATTTTGATTCATATCCTACAGAATACATAAAAATAAAAGTAAGAGCACGTGCAAGGGTGCTGTGAATAGTGTAGGGGCGAACAATAAAGTAGTTCCGGTGGCAAATAGTGCTGTTGCCAAATAATTTGGCAAAAAATATGCTACTCGATTGATATTCGCTCGCTGTTCGTTCAATTTTGCTTGATACACACGCGATTTTAAGGCGACAGTTATATATGGCGTTCGTAGTAAACCACAGTAACGAATGTATGCTGTGAATAGCGTAGGGGTGAACAATAAACCAGTCGCTATGGTAAATAATACTTTTACAAAATTACGGTGCCAAATACAATAATATCAAAAAATGACTTGCGCTCGAAATAAATTAGTTCTAAAAATATAGTTTGTATTAATTGAAATAGTTTCGAAATTTCGAGCGAGCCACGGCTCGCAACTTGTTTGCGTCCCGCTTGAACACGGCCGCTCAAAATAAGACATCTATTTATGTCGCGTACTGTATGTTGCTCTGATTCTCTTCTCTCGCTACTCATAATATATTGCTGCTCGTTTAATGTTCGCTTGACGCTCGCTCGCTCGAAAGGCGACAGTAATTTATTGCGTTTACTGTACACCGTAGCAAAGAATATGTTAATGAACATGTGTACAGAAAATAAATTTCTCCTACCTCCATTTGATACTTGCCCTCATGGAAATCCCCTCTACATTTATGCGGCCTGTGGAATGCTAGGATATGTTTATTTTATGATAGATGCCTAACCGGATAACAGTCCGCGAATATATTAATTAAAAATTACGTCCCACTATGAAAAAGCTTCGTCTCAAGAAATTATTTAATCGGTCGTTTACGTCAAACAGTTTGGACCTAACTCATGGCTGTTCAGATATCGAGCGTGACCATAATGATGCCAAAGCAACAGAAAGCAGCCGAATGGAAATCTCGTGCTACTCAGGTTAGTGAATGCTCGTATATGTATAGTGAACAATTAACTAATGTATATTATTTTTGTAATTATATGTTTATAACTAATTATGGCATGTGCAATAGTGGCCAAAAATGGGTGCTGTTCTTTCGATGCTTCACTCGAAACACGGCAGTCGTTTCTGGGTGGTACTGCACAACACATTGTAAACATATGTACAAGAGAAAATGTTAGATGGTTTTGGTTTTGGCATAGCGGCTTTTTAACCAATTGAGAAAGTAATCCTTCGCATGTAAAGATATAAACTCATTGTCTAAGTGGTTTCATCTGTTAAGTGAGTGTTTGTTTGTTTCTTTGCTGTTTGATAAGATTACGAAAATATTTTTTTCAATTCATGTTCCTTAAATTAATATTTTATTGATCGTCTGCATGACGCCACTCAATTCTGTTGAGCACAGTTACATAATATGTAATTGTAATATATCAAATATTATGGATTCGATTCCTATAAATATGGATCTATTGTTTCGAGTTGTTCCAGGCTCAATGGGTATTCCGGATTTGGTTGTGCTTCATATTCTATCTCACCTTTCGCTTGTCGACTTGATTCGCTCAGAGCGTGTTTGTAAACAATTCGCTCGCCTTATTCCAATTGTGATTGCACACACATTATCGATGGACGACCTGGTTAATGACACAATTCAACATGGCGACGGCTCCACGGCGGCGTCAAGTGGGTCGTGTTGGTCACTTGAATCTCAGATTGGAGCGTTCAAATCGATCTTGCGAAAATACGGCCGGTGTGTACGACATTTGACTTGGAAGGTTCAGCTCATGTATGTTTTTAGCGATCGTAGCTCTTAAACTTTAAACTGAGTTAGATGAATTTTTATTATATTACAGTTGATAAATTTTACAAGTCCGCATTAGTGGTGCAATCTGAGAAACTTTTTGTGTGGGCCGGTTCACGGCCCATGATCTGGACTGACGGAGTCAAATTATTTTTTTACCAACAGTGGTCAATTTTTGATCCAACCGTGCTTCAGTCTATTGTGACTTTGTTGGACGTAGTGTTCAAATTCATTATGTTTATAGCAATGTTATCGTAACACACGTTAAAGAATTGCACAGTAAACTGTTAGTAGTATATTTAAGTTGTAAAAATTTCTAATAACTGTTGTCACAAAATATATGGCTTTACAGCAAAATGTTTTGGAAACAATAAACAAGAACATTTGTTAGACACGCATACATATAAGCACCAAGGCAACAAATTTCAGAAACCTTATATTTTATATTTAAGAATGAGCACTAGTAAACCTTTTGCCGAAGCTCACTAATATGGGGGTTTGAAAGAAAATTTTTCTGTTCTTGTCAGAACACTTTCAAAAGTCTGGACATGTATAGCGACAAATATTAAAGTCAGTGCGGATCATTCCAGGTTCACACCGATCCGCGTCCGATCAGTACAATACAATAAGTCATAACCGATCAGTATGTCGTCACCGTGTATTATTGCGCTTTTGGTTCGGGATTCTAAATATGTATATATATAGGTTTATTTCTATTTGTGTTGCAGTCACTTGTACCTTCGCCGAGCACACATATATGAAGTGATAAAGTTCTACTTTCATTCAATTGTGCTTCAAAATATACACTAAATTTAACGCAAAATGCTAAGTGTAGTGCAGGATGCGACAAATAATTACGTATGTAGTTAGATTTGTATATGTATATAATCATCACATATATTATAATCATTATAATCATATATTACATTTTCATGCGCTGTTTGTAACGTATATATACATAATACCGGTTGTTCTCGACCAGTGAATAATTACTGTATAGTTATTTCATTTAATTTCAGTAACAGGTTGCCACCAGTTGTTGGTTCGCTTCTAGCAGAGCACTGTCCGGCGTTGCAAAGTATTCATTTTCGACAAGTCGACAGCGAGATATGGTCAGAGCTAGCTGCCGTATATTCTCTCTACAATCTTCGTATTATTCATTTGGAATATGGCCGATTTCCACTGTCGCTACTGGCACCCTCGCTGACCCATCAGTTTCCTAATTTTCCCGGTCTTCAGGAATTGAAGGCTACAATCGAAAATGACTTACCGGCCCGTCGTTTAGCTATTAACAGAACAAACTGCAATGCCGGTGATGACGGCCTTACAGTTGCAATTATCGATCGGCTCTCCCGTCTTTCATGGATCACAGCGTTTACGGCAAAACTAGCGCTGAGCGTAGTTGCATTTTGTTCGAAATCAAACATGAGCATTTTAAGTTCTAACAGTTTTTATGGTCGTGGCAGTCGTGATGGCGTTAGCGGTTACACAAAAACAAACCCTAACATTCTTCAAATTCGGGGTTTAAGAGAGCTGCTGGCTTACTATCAAGATTGGTCGATTGATGATCTTAACCTTGTGCTGTTAGTGTTTCCTTGTCTGGAGAGCATAGATTTGCGAAATTGTGAGCTTGAAACTTTAGCACCGCTCGCCGATGTTTCCAATACACTAAAGCATTTAAATTTAACCGAAGTTATTGTTCGAAGTTCGAACAGTTCCGACCGACAACAACCGAACGCACAATATTTCGCCGATGAAAACACGGACGATGACATGATTACTTGCAATACGCTCACACAGCTATGTCATCTTGAAACATTGTCCTTGTGTACATTAAACGCTCATTCACCGGTAATATACTCCTTTCTACGTCATCTAAGTAAGTTACGGCGCTTTCGCATCCCAAACTGCCCGCTATTTACAGCAGGCGCAATGCGATCGTTACCTGTTGTGTCGCCTCAGTCCTCGGGCCAGAAATTTACTCATCTCGATTTTACAAACACACCAGCGGTGTGCTCAGCGGGGGTAGCAGAACTACTAGCGCACTGTTTTCCGTATCTTATATCGTTAAAACTGTGCTATACTAAAAGCTATGACAAATCAATTACTGCACGCCAAATAATTTGCCTCCTCGACGGCAGCAGACGCTTGCAGTACCTTAATCTTCGTCATTTGAAGGGTGTTGACGACGGCCTGTTTGAGGCTTTCCCGATGTTTGTCGGCCGAAATTTGCTGGAGCTAGATCTGACGGATACTAGTGTCGACGCCGATGGAGTGTCTCGAATGCTCGCATCGCGCACGAATATCCTGTTAGGTGGTGTACCCCTGCCAAAGCTTTTGATTGGCCTTAACGCTTCTCTATTTCAGTTTGAAGATATTTTATGGAAAAATGCGAGAATATACAAAATGTATTGAGTTTAAATTTGATGCTATTGGATTGCATCGGCTGTAGGATACTCGTATGTAGCAAAATAGTGAGTGGTAACTATTGGATTTGTTCTTAAAATTTATTGGTCTTATTAATTTCATCGTTTAGTTTCCACATGACGCCCAAATATATTGTTTTTGATTTTGCCGATTTCATAAAAACTTAATTATTTTTCGTATTTTTCTGCAGCGGTGTTTTCTACCTCAATTTATTTTTGCGAAATGGTATACAATCATTTAACATTTTATTAGTGCTGCAGTAGAAAAAATTACAATCCCCAATAAACCTCAGTGCAAATGCTTTCAGTGTTTGCGCTTTTAACTTAAACCCTACAGTTACACTGATCACTGGTGATATGTATAATGTCAAAATAATTTGTTTTCTTGCTGATTTCATAAGATTGTTGTTTTGGCATTGTTCCAATAATTATTGAATCGGACCGAGTTAACCAGTGCATTTTCTTCAAAAAGCAGTTACTCTTATAACAAATCTTGCTGTCTTTCACTACCTAACTTATTATTGCTGTGACAGATTTTCGTAGTTTTCATGTGACGTGTAATGGAATGTAGGTATGCTTATAGCTTTGTATTTGCACTGCTCTAATGAATTCCAACTATTTTTTAATGAAAGTCACTGCATGAAAACTTTTGGTTTTGGCCATCTGGGATCTTTCCTACATTTTAACTTTTAACGCAACTTAGAAGTATGGGATGAAGAAAAAATGGAGGCCCTTTCTCAGAATTCACAAAACAACTTTGCCAGGTAATATATTTGTAAGAAGTGCCCGTGTTTGTGCTATTAACCAAAGTTTTAAAATATTACAAAGGTACTTTTTTGAATAAATTAATTTCTTGCTTTTGGGGAAAGAGGTAAACTGTATTTTTATGGGTTTATTTAACATCTTGAACAAGGTCGTTTTAATATTTAAACGCTGATGGTTTTGATATGTACTAAAATGCTGTGACTTTGGCCTTGATTTCTGCCTTATATATCATCGTCCTTCAGGGACTTTTAAGGAGCTCTAGAAGCTTCACTTGGAAGCTCAAAATGCTCTCACGCAGGCTGGTTACACACGCTGCGTTCTCCCTACCTTACGAGCTACTAATTATATTTTACTAAATAGCAAAATGTCTTAATTGGAAATAGAATAAGAACCGCTCATTGCCTTCTTAAAAGGGAAAAGTCTCTTCATTTTATCATAAACAATATAAATATTATTAAACATTAGCTAAAGCTAGAGAAATAAACTAAAGATTGCAGTTTGCAAATGGATGTTCTGACTTAATGTTGTATATGAAAGGTTTTTGAAGTATTGATTTCTTTAGATGCGACGCATCTTTGATGCAGAAGATGCAGAACGGCTCAAAATTTCGTGGACTCCTCACGATCAAGATTACGGTGTTGGATCGGCGTCGATCATGTAAAGGTTTAGGCAGGAAATCATTGGATCATTCCAAATACAAGTTAGATGCACAGTGAGCTGGTACCATTTGCCAGTGAGATAATAAAAATGATAAAATCTATTAATCCAGTGATCAGTTATGTTTGACATTTCGGGGCTTCGTAGGCCTAAAAAATTTCCTGAGCCCGGGGATACGGGCCTAGAGGCGGTATAAAGAATTCAATTTTCGCGAGTGCACACGGGCGCAAAATTTTTTTGCACGAGCACACCCCTGATCTAACTGTGAAATTTATAGGCTGGGCAACTGACTGTTTTTTCTTTAAAGAAATATGCAACTCACAGTTGTTAAATGCAGTGTTCGAGGCTTATGCCGTTCCAAAAACAAAAGGGCCTTTGTATAGCTGACATTCTTCAAAAAGCCAGTTACCTTAAAAAGCTTATTTCGGCTGTATCGCACATGTTCAACAATGATGGTCTTATTTTATATGTCTGCTGCTCTAACCTTTGTTCACGGAGTCAAAACCTGGTCGTTTCTGTGTGCAATGCCTTATTTAGTATCGTTAACTCAAATTGTATGCCGGTGTGTTGCTGGTAAATAGTTACCGAGCAAATGGAAAGAAGTTAATGTAAATAATTACCGAGACTCAGAAAACAATTGATCATTAACCACTTTATACGTGTTGGACGACCATTTCCAAGACTTACAGTTGGACTTGTAAATTATGCAGTGACTGAGTAATGGGTCAGTTAGAATTTATAAAAAGACAACAGGGGTCTTGCTTTTGTTCTTTTCTATGAACTAATAAAGCGCCAAATAGAATTTAGCAAGCTGCGCTATATATGGACTCACGGGTGATATTTTTTTGCTATTCTGACCTTTTTAATCAATATTGTTTTAAATGCCATATATGTTGTTTTATAGATGTTCATGGTTCGTATTATATATTTATATTTTATACAGAACGACATGGTGTTTTTTATAGGAGCAACATGGTTTCTTATCCCAAGTCTGGTTGAGGGTTTTTACTTTCTACTTTACCATTTTCCCGTAAGTATACCTGAATAATTTATATGTTTTTAATCCAAAAAGTGAAAATATGGATTTTTGTGGTATCTTGATAACCACTAAGAAAGTGCTAGAATACAGTCGTAGTTAAATTAGACTTCGGAAACACGAATGTTGCATAAAACTTGGCCCACTTCCACTATGTTATTGGTTTGAACCAAAAATCGTGTCCAAATCCATAAATTCTCTCTGAGCGTGCAATGTCTCTGAGGAAGTTAGAGATTACGAAAGTCTCTTCCAAGTTAAAGGTGAAGTCATACATTGGATAAAATAACGCCTGGGGCTGTTGCCTTACCAGATTTCACCACGAGTATGTCCTCACCTGCTGAAAAGTGAGAGTATGTAGATTGTTTGCGATGTCCTGGAGGGTAGAGTACTGTAGTGCATAGTTATTTACTGCTTGCTTGCTTTATATAATCAGAATGGTCCTTGTATCGATATGTGTTATCTGGTTTTTCCATCAATTTACAGTCAAATGTATACATTGACATTTTAATATTATGCAATATTGTGTTGCTTCATCTTAGCATTATTGTGGTATTTTATACGAGACTTTCCCATATTAAAGCAAATAAAGGCATTGAACCAAAATTGCAGCATTGCATCAATGCTCGTACGTTTGTAGGTCAGCCGCTGAAGTGCACGCTCTCATGCATATATCGTAAAGGTATGTAGTCGATGATAGCAGTGCTCCATGCTGTGGGCACGGAAATTTAGTGTGATATTTTTAGGTATATATACACGAACAATATTTTCTGACTCGGCTCGGCTCTAACGATGAAAAGCCAGGCTCAGATCTCCCGATGAAAAGCCAGGCTCAGATCTCCCGATGAAAAGCCAGGCTCGGCTCTTGGCTCCTAATAATAGTAGCTGGCGATTTGGTAATATTAGACAAAGTATAATGCTATATAGAAACCACCCAAGGAACTATGTATAGTTTCGGTTTAGAGCTTTTAAGATCACAGCCGAGGCAGTTCTTGCTGTTATTATAATTGTTCCGAGGCCCCTCTTATAATTATGTTTTTGTTTTGAAAAAGAGCTTTTAAGAGCCGACGGCAGCTTTTCAAGATACACTGCGTTTGGCTGTTACAGACAGATCCTAGGCTCTGGCTCCGCTCGACTCTTCAGATATCGTGGTAAGCTAGGTTCTAGAGCCGAGCCAACAGCCTAAACTCCCACCTCTACTTTATAGAGCCTGCGCGATTATTGGGTCGGTGGGACCGACGTTTGTTGTCTAATCTGTTGTAGCGAAGAAACGTAGACATTAAAATCAGAATTTGTATAGATAGCAATGTTCCTATCTGTTGGTGTATCTTTGCTAGACAGCTGTATATTTTTGGCAATAACTAGGCAGTGTACTAAGACCTAATTCGTTCACACAGTCACCGAAGTCAGAAATTAATGCTAACCTCTAGGATAACCCCATTGACCAACCGTCTAGTTTTGCTATTAATCTATGCTCTAGCTACAACGACAGTTCCTTAGAATTAAAATTTATATACTTGTGGAAATTGGAATAATGTGTTCTAGCAACTGAAATAATGCTCCACATATTTAATAATATTCCACCAAAACTCGGTTCTTGGTTCTGCGATACAGCAAATGTACTTCACTTGAGTTTATACTGATTTACCAATATGACCAGTACACTGCATGGAGAGGCATTTGATGTTAGACAACCTTGCAGCAATGGAAAATGGTCGGCTCTGCTTATGTTATGGTACCATTTTAAGTTCGAAACACAAAAATCCCGACTTTAGGATTTATAAGAAACCATTACTCTGCTATTCGTAACAGATTTAATAAGTGTTTAATTTGAGCATGCATCGGAGCTCTCTGGATGAGTGAAACAACTACCAAAAGTATTCACCTGGCGTTGTTCTGCTAATGAAAGACTAAGTGGTGTCGTTTTGCCTTTTGTTGGAATCGAAACTGATAAACGATTTTCGGCAAACGCGGTGTTATAGTTACCCTTTGATAAATGTGCAAATGGGGTAGAGAGTTACTTGCTAATAGTCGGATCCCACCTCCCAGGCCACATCAACGTGCCTTCCCCGTTGCGCGCGGAAAATTTTGGCAAAAATTGGTAAGAATAGGGTGAAAATTGGCAAAAACTGGTTTAAACTTGGCTAGAAATAGGCAGGGTGCTCGTGGGGATGGGGTGGGGTGGGGATTAATTTTGATGTCGTGGGGATCCCCACCCCGCGGTGGGGATTTTAATACGGTTGTTTGTTATGCTGAATGTGATCATGTCATGGCAACTGGTTCTGCTGGTCGTCATCTTGATGCAGCTTGTACGCAACCAAACCAAAGGCGTAGCCAGGGGGGCCATTGCCCCCAACCGACCCGACCTATGAAAATTTCTGCCACCGTTATAACGCTATACAAAAAATTTTCCGGGTTTCTTGAGATTCTGTTATTCTAAAATGGCCCAAAATGAACATTTTTGACCTGAAATCCCCAAAATCGGACCAACCCAATTTTACCAATTTTGCGGACCTTGTTGTAGGCCATATATATCCTCAAGGGGCGTGGCCCCCCAACCCAGAATCCTGGCTACGCCTATGAGCCAATCTCACTACTGAAAACTGTGAAGAGGGTGGAATCTCGTGTGCAATGATCTCTGCTATGGTCCACGTTGGGCGAACCCACAAACGCCCCATCGCCGTAGGGACCACGCCCGATAGCTGAGCAGAGTACAGCCACGGGCCCCAGTCTCCCTGTCAGATACGAGGGCATGAGAGCAATAAAGGATGAGAACAGTATCATATTGCAGGAAGCTAGTACCCCCAACATCATACTAGAGAGTCAAAGTATCCAGTATGAGACTAAATGAGCATGAGAGCTGTCTGTATCATGCGCTGAAGTTAGAGAGCATGTATCTAGCCCCCAGTAACTCCCAAAATGTCAGAGAGTTTTCGTATCTGACAGGGAAACTGGGGCCCGTGGCTGTACTCTGCTCAGCTATCGGGCGTGGCCCCTATGGCGATGGGGCGTCCGTGGGTTCGCCCACCGTGGACCATAGCAGAATTTTATTCATTATGCACATGGAAGGATTTCTTGTACTAATGTTGCGGTTATTGCTGACAAAGTCCTTCATTTCCACCATGTTTCCGCCCATAGAGAGAGAGAACAGAGCGACCCGCTTCAGAAGGTCATACTTCTCCAGTCTCTGAATTCAGTGAGTTCTCCACTACATAAGGAGGGAAAATACGTTGTGTAGATTCATGAACTTCATTTAACTTGCACGCAGCATGTCGCCATGGTGCACCACTGAGTTGATTACAAATATGTATAATTGTTTTCAATACCCTGGCTTCCTATTCTAAAAGTCTGACACTGACTCATTGAAAAGGTATAAAAACTCTCACGGGGATCGGCGGGGATCTTAATTCCATTTGGCGGTGATGGGGATCCCCATGTGGATCCCCGTGGACTTTTGATGGGGATAGAAATCTCATCCCCACGAGCACCCTGGAAATAGGCGAAATTTGGATAAATTTACCGCAACTTGACAAAAATTGGGGAAATTTTAGCAAAATTATGAAAATTTTGAGTTTCTAAACAATTCAAATATTGTTGAATTGCTCCCCGTGGACTTTTGATGGGGATGAGGTGGGGATGGAAATCTCATCCCCACGAGCACCCTGGAAATAGGCGAAATTTGGATAAATTTACCGCAACTTGACAAAAATTAGGGAAATTTTAGCAAAATTATGAAAATTTTGAGTTTCTAAACAATTCAAATATTTATGATTTACCTTCCCTGGCTTCTCCACCCCCTTCTCAGACGCCATCTACCCCCCTTGCATCTACGCCGATGGACCTTCGACCCCTATGATATACACGCATCTAACGCACATTTGTACATATTAACGCTATTACTACGACTAAGTTACTGTGTTTAGTAGTGGCTGTGTGTTTGATTGCTGGTTTTCCAAAGATAGAGCCTGGTGGACATATATAGCGCTTCGTCTTGACCAGGGGTCTGCTCGAAAGTATATGGTAGCGGACAGTCTAATATGTTGTTACTGTTGTTGAGCATGGCAACAGTCAGTTTAGCGACACTAAGTTTGTTTCTATCTCTGAGTGAGTAAATAATATACATATTAGCTAAAAGTTACCAATGTAAATCTAGCAAGTTCATGTTTCTTTCGATAATTGTGTTGCTTTGCACGGTAGAGAGTCAACCGCCACAACGCTTGTAAGCTCTCATTGGAGTAAAGTACAGGAACCCCACTGCGAAGCAGCAGAAAATATCAATCGGGTGTAAATATTTGTGTATGGGCTTGTTTTTGCCCACTGATGGTTTAATTTCTTTTAAAGAGTAGTAGATAAGAGACAAGTCTTGAAAAGTATGGATTTTGATTTTTTATAATTGGTTTAAACCAAGACAACATTTCTTCTATCCAGTCTGAGAATCGCTTTGATACGAACATACTGTGTGCAATCAGATTCTGGCCTCAATACACATGCATGCTAAAGTTAGTGTAGGAGTTTGAATTGTTGGTGGTTTTTTGCCACATGCAATAGATTATTTATTTCTGCGCTTTGTGTAATTTGAACAGCTTCTTTTTAAATTTATACAGACGAAAATTTGCTACAAATTACTACAACTATAGGAAATTTTGGCTTCGCGACCATCTGCTAGAAACTGTCATGTTAATCTATAAAAGTATGATTTACATACATACAAATGTGCCTATAAATTATATGCTATGGAATCTAGTCGTTCGTTACAATCGACATTGGCTACATTTTTATTCCATTTGTGTCATTAATCCCACGTAGTAAACAAGGATTGGTCTTTTAATATTAGCTTAAAGCTGACAGGAGCGATTCTTCGCGAAGTAAACGGTTGTGTAATGAGATCGTTGTCATATATCACCACTATCGTAAGTCTACTCAGAAAAAATACATCATTTTGTGCTAAACCATCTGCTTTATGGAAAAGAAGGGGAACAGTAATATATAGCAAACATTGATCTCCTACTTTTGCCTTTTATACATATAATGGCTCTCCAAGCTAAAGGTTCGACCTGGGCGATCTAACTAGTTTTCATTTTTAACTTGTCTCTTAATCGTATATTGCTATGTCTGGCTTTATGCATCATGTCAAGGCCCCCCGAACATATTGTCAAATTTTCTACCTTGACCAATCGTATGTTTCGATTCTGCAAGAGCTTTATCTTACAATTAAAGTTTCGTTGCCTAATGGTACTAATGTCAAGTTCCCCGTCCCGTCTGTTATAGGGGAAAACTTGACATAATCCGTTTTATTACATTTCTAGGCTTCTGAAATTATATATATGTATGTTTGTTTACATATTTACATTTCTGTATATATACATATATATGTATATTTATGTGTATATACTTCAGGGTAGTAGATAATTCGCTGCCTGTGACGCTCCTGAATATATAACATATATACTACAGCATGGAATTTATACATGATATGACAATTTTTATCTTGTAGTCCACATTAAGATTATTAATTTAAGTTTACGTTTCTGTGATGTGTTGTGTATTCATTCCTACGCTTCATGTGCAAATAAAATACTTTTTGATATTGTTGTTGAGCGGTAACATCTAAAAGCTCAAAACAGTTTTCTGTCTGTATACATACGGAAAGGAGGCCATTCTCGTTCATCACTAGGGTAGCTTGAAACAGCGCCATCGGAGGTCACTGCCTATAGGTTCACTACGAGGATATGAATGAATGCTGAAATGTGGAATAAACTGGTGTCAACTTTTACATCTTTAGGAGGATATACAGAATAGAATACTTAAATATTTGCAATTACAGGGTCGATAACCTGTTATAGGTTGCCTTGAAGTATCGAACCTGGAATGCTCGGTGCGAGTCAGGTTTAGTAGCCATTAATCTATTTAGGCTATATTGCTCGAGTCCTTAAGGCTCCTCGCAAAGCGAACGAACAACAACACTATTGTCTAGAGTATTTTCCAAACTTAGTTGGTACAACGCATTCAGATGTAATTAGTTCCGATCTACTGCAGGACTACCGATTAATCATGTAGTATACAAAATTCTGATTACCTTTACTTTCTCAATTTGCAATTCCAATATACATGCACAATTGTATATCGACCGCCGTGAGGTCGAACCGCGAACGCTCTTGTGAAGTCATGTTTGCGTTAGTGCAATGCGTTCAAACGTATAAATTATCGAACAAGTGCAGCAATATTAAAGCATTTTGGCACTTGGCTGCTTACATTCAATTACAATAACTACATCACAAAAACGGATGACGTTCCGTCATTTCCCTGTCTCAATCCGTGGAGTCAGTTTAAATGCATAAAATGGAAAAATGTTTCATATAATCAGAGGCAGCAAACATACAGATTTCCATTAAATCTCTGTATGCTTGATTGAGGGCCAGAGAGTCATACACTAGTTGTGTGGTAAGATTCTAATATATCATCTGCTGGCGAAGAAGCTTCGAATGAATCTGTGATTGAATCGGTTGCCAGGACTAACCTTTTGTCCATGCCAACGTTAGTGATTAAGGATTTACACAGGTAACTATACGTTTGTGATATTCGGAAATAACTTAACTATATGAGGACACGCTGTAAAATTGCACATTGGTATAGGATGATCAGAATCAAAATATTTGATATTTTGTTAAACATTTGAAATTTCCCCAGCAGCTCATTAGTAAGATTTAGTTTGGTAGTTATGCCCGGATGTTTCAGCTGCTTGGATTTTATTTTCTTCGTCCCAACACTGCTTCCTGGACGCGGTGTATCGAGTTTTTCGGTTTTCTCTATCGTAGTGAACCCGTCTCCGTCTATCACAAATTATATAACCCACCCAGCGCATTGCAGCAGGGTCTAAGGAACAACGCTACCATGGAGGATAAAGACAAAGCTCGTGTCGCTAAACAACTAGTGCCTACATAGGATAACATTGCTTCCAACCAGATTCGAACTTGTTTTCAAATTGATTATTGTCATTGCTGTTTATACGATGCCTGCCGGATTAATATGATGTTATAACGTTATAAACAACGTTATGTTGTACCGCGGCCGCAGGCCGGGCAGGCTGGTGATACTCCGGTCGTTCGGGTTGGCAGATGTTTCAACTCGTCCGGTCTACTGCCGCCGCTGAAGAGGATATTGTGTTGTGCTGTGATAATCTTTTTACGTACAATTTAATTTTGTTATGTATTATATAAATGAATTATACATATCATTACAGTTTAATAAGTCGAATTGTAACTTTCTTTCAATACATTTATAATTCTAAAGCTTTTTAAAAATCAATAATACATCCGTGCACGCGTACATACGTATAAATAATAACGTAATAGGTCTCACTTGTGTTGGTTTGCATCATTTACCAAGATGCGTGCGGCGAGGGTCGGATTTTGTCAGAAGCCTGCCGCTGCTCTAAAGCCAGGCTTGGCTAGCCGCGATTAGCCAGTGTGACATTTTTGGGCGAGCCGGACCCTACAAATATATTAGCTAATAACAAAGCTGTACTAGCACCAGCTCTGGCCCTAAGGGATCCCAGCTGCCCCGCCATTTTCTTAGCGTTGTGCCCGGATAACCCCGGCTTCCACGACTCCCCGGTGAACCACTAGTTGATGTAAGGGAATCGCTTAGCTTAGCAGGCTGCCGGCGGGTTTACCAGGGTGTTCGGCCCGGCCCCTATGCTGGCCATCGTATCTAGTAGTATGAAGGTCAACCTGAGGGAGGGTCAATCCCTAAGCCTGCTCATAGGTAATAAGGCTAACGCGCCTTTCCCTCGTTCTGTCCAAAATCCTTAGCAGCTTGGAGTTCCTATATCTTGAACCTGGGTACGTGAACACCTGGCGACTGATCTTAGGACTTCCTTGTTGCTTTGCCTGGGTACGGTTTATTGAAGCAAGGGAGTGGACGTTGTACCTGCTAGTTTCAATTTTCAGACACGGCGAGTGCTATATGAAATTTTGACTAATTATCAAACTAGTATTACCAAGTTTCGAGCTCCTAGTGCCAGTCGAATTTTACCTAAGTATTTCGATTTAAAACATAGTAATAAGACAAGTATCGCTTCGGGATTAGACACACACTTCGACGCTTTGTTCACTCAGGCACACAAAAGATATAGTGTTATGCACAACATTAGATAAAATGAAGTAATTCAAAACGAATAGTACCACGCAGGACACTATGTGCAATAGACCATTTTGTGACTTGATTCCTTAAATGGAGCACCCAAGATGCGAACCTTGATTCTCCAGTTTTATCTAGTTACCTATTCCCTAAAACGTCCTCAAGTAAGTAAGTGATGCCGCAGTACTTTGGTCCTTACCGACACCATTGTTTCCTTTCGCTCCCCTATACTTTGTGACACTTTGAGCCGAGTCTGCAGTCGCCTGCGATTATCCTATGATCATCATGAATTGAAGCTGTGCCGGAATGGAAAATATTCAGACAACAGGATGTAATGCGAGTGGTTTTAACGAAACGGGAAGCCAATGCCGCGTCTCCTGAATACAGGGCGACGTTGCCTGCCTTCGTATAGATTCAGAAGTACATTGAAATTCGACAGGATTCAAAGATTCGACATTGAAATCGTTCCAACGAGGACCCCTGCCGCGTCTGCACGGTGTGGGATAACACAGTTATAGCACGGCGCGAGATTCGTCTGAGTTTTAGGTTGCCGGGCCATTCATTTTAAAAATACACTCAAGGCATGAACTCGAATTTTGGTTACTTCAGGAGTCTCTTATTTTGTTGTTTCCGTGAAATGTTATTGTGAGCCAATCTGCAAATGACCACGTCCGTTTTGAGTTCTGGATTTACTCCACTCTTCAAATGATATGACTTTTCACCCACCTGACCTGGAGCCACTCGCGTCTTACTGGCATCCAAACCGTTTTACAAATTTAAACGTGCACGATATTTAGTGCAAAAAACGAAAAAGGTTTAAGCTGAAATAAGGCGGTGGTCAGAGGTCCCGTAGTGTGCTAACATGCCCACTCAGACCCCGGAGACCCTACGCCTTTCACTTAAAAATCTGCGATGTTCCCTACCGCGTCTACACGGCGTGGAAAACTTGTTTTGAACCGAATGGTATGCTAGGAAATAACCGAAAATCGTAGGGAATGACACTTTAGCTTCATGGGCGACGCTATTGACAGGTTTATTCGCTCCTAACTATGATCTAAACTCGCGGTTGCCTCCAGGTCAACACAACTCCTTCAACCATTTGCCGTTCGCGGGTCCCTGTTTCCTTCCCCCTTCCCGGTTGTCCTCCTTGCTCCCTTACTCCTATTCACATCACCAAAATAATGAAAAATTTCCACTCATCGAGTCTAGGAAATAAAAATTGCGACCCGATGAGATGGGAAACCAGTCGAGATTCGGCATTTTTTTGATGAATTCGAACGCGTGAACACTGAGTTTTCCGGGCTCATGCACTTACGGGTGCGCGGAGCATCCACCGGACGCGCCAGCACCCGCATTGGTGTACCTTGCTAGCTAAATTTTGAAACCAAAAGAGAAAAGATCACCAGGAACAACTCCCTCACCAGGTCTGCACAGCGAGAGCCACTCCTGGGGAAAATTTCGATCGAAAAGAAAACGAACACTCGAAAGAAAAACCTACAGCGTCAAAACACAATCGTGGCGACAACCTCCAAAACAAAAAGCGCCGACTCTAAAGTCGATTCTCCCGACTAGTCCCGACGATACATCGGCCTTTTTCTTTTATACTAGCACCTATCCCCCTTCCGTCTGTCTTTTGCTGTCCCCTGAGATGGCAAGAAGTCAATCTTCCAGATTTACCAAAATAAAAATTTTAAGCAACGAGTAGCATATAAGTTACGTGTAGACAACTAACGAATATGTATACATAAAAATGGTTAAACTTAAACCCTCACAAGCTGTATAGTCAACTTTGTTCAGCCCATCGATCAACATAAAATAACAATAACAACATTAAAGACGCCGACGTTGATGTTAGCTAGGCAGTGGTCGAAGCCTGCCAACAAAGCCAAACCTCGCGCTGGTCGGCGCGGCCCTTGTTGAGAGGAGAAATATACGAGCGCTCAGGGCGCTATAATTTTATCAAGCTTCAAGTATATTTTCGGTGATTGTGAGTTAACGGAAAACAGTAGGCGGCCGGGGGCGGGATCAGGCCCATGTCCTGGCTGGTCGCCTATTGAAAAATAATTTTAAATATAAACCTAAAACGTGGCCTGTTAGAGGCCTTTTTACGCGATAAAGCTATAAAATTTGGGTACCCAAAGAGGATTATTACGGTCCTGGGTGGACCGGTGGCATTAGATGTCCCCGGTTTTCGGTGAAATAGTTAACATTTGATACCTGGGTGTGCAGTGCTTAAATACCCGGAAAGTTTTGGTTAATTTGGTCGTGATCTGAGACTTTAAAAATTGAGTGTTTAAACGCCTAGTTAGGCGTAAGGAACAAGTTGGCCCGAATGCGAAATTTTGAAGCCTTAATGGGCCCTACTGGTAATGTGATAGCCCTACATTGCGTTAATTGTCAGAAAAACTGTAAAATTTTACCTTTAAAAACACCCCCACAAGTTGAGGTTCCGCTGGAGTTGGTTCATTTTATTTCGTCCCTCAACTCGACTTCGCTTCTCTCTACAGACTGGTTATACGACAGCTGCATGCCAGGATAGGTCCTCGAGATTTGAATTTCAACGAAAATTTACAGTTTTACATTTTTATAAGAGTTCCGCATAACGTCCTCACCCATCCTGACACGCAGTACAATATATATATTTATAACATTCAACTTATTGTTAACTCATCAATTATTACAACCATATTGGGCGTAGCCACAGGGATCGACCTTAGGGCACAGAATCAATGACTCCAAAGATAGAATCGTGAAGATGTCGCCCTTGTCCCCGGCCTATCCGAGTGCGCAGCCGTTCTCCCTCATACAGCATAATTATTTGTTACACAACAATTTTACACCTTTCTTTCCTTGGGACCGACCAGATACCACTAGTCGAGATCAAGATAATTCCATTGTGGTGCGAAAATCACCCCGCGCACCTCGGGCGGGCGGAGCGTGATTACCGTAATAGCTACCGACCAGTATAACAAAAGTAATATGCATTGTTTATTAACAACAATATGAATCGCACAATATTCGGGTCACGCTCCATCAGTATCCGGTCGCCCTTTTGGTTGAGATCTACCCTTGTCGTGTTCCTTTGAATATCAGTGAAATTAATATAAAGACTCTGGGCTGTTTACAAAGTGAGGCTAAGAAATCGTCACAAGAGCAATAGAAGCTAAGAAATTGTCACAAGAATCGGCTATAAAAGCCAGAAAAAAATGACGACAATGGAAAATCACAAAAAATTATAATTGGTGATGCATATAATTGTTATGTATTCGTAATCCATTCTTCCAGATTACAATAGTATAATTTTCATTGATGACAAGGCGTGTTTGACATAGCTACTAGGTTGGCTTTTAAAAGACGAGTAAATAAAAAAACTGAAAATGGCTATATTTACGTATTTATTTTAGCCGGATCTATGAGTCTTACTTTAAGTACACTAATCTTGCCTTTGTTGGTCCTAGAGCTAAATATTTTCCCTGAATACAATCTACTAGACTGAATGTAATAAATATTTTTTCGGCAGTCTATGCCGGCCATAAAACTTTGAGACATAGCAACTCCCGACTCGTATATACTAGCATAGCTTAGCTATTTATTTTATGTAAGAAGGGCCGAATTTGGCTGCGCTTTTTTGCCACGAGCCGGAATTGGCTCTGTGACGGAATTCGGCCCTGGGTGAACACATCTTAAGGTAAATGATGCATAAGAAAATGTAAACTGTATGATGTAGATCATTGGCGGACAATATTGACACATGCTGGGTCCTTTATAACATGACCACCACATAGACTCTCAATGGCAACGTGATGGTTTCGCGCAAATGGTTTCATCAAAGCAGTCGTCAGCAAAAGTATCAAATATTATGCTAGGAAAGGCAACCTCAGCCGGAGCGTCAATTGCACATACATGCCAAAAAGAAACTTTTGTTTACATGAGAGGTTCTTTGACCTGAAATTTAACTAAATCGTCGCTACACATTTGCGAACTCAACACAAAACGTGGCATTGGATTCGATTTTCGGAATAATTACTGCGTTTCCACAATCTGTCCCGTCTGGCTCGATAACGGTAGAAAACAGCTCAGGTTCCATTGGATACTTGGTTAGCACTGCGACAGAAAAGTAGCTCTGACGGACCTTACATTATTTCACAATTATGCTGTATAACGTTGCAAAATCTACTGGCTTGCTTCGTGCATGCCACTGCTTTGTATGCCCTCTTGGACATGGCAGCGATATTTTTATCGGCACGCTATTAAATGTCACCTCTGCTGCGTTTACGCTAAAGTAACACATAACCGTTTCCCGCACACTGTCTCATATTTCATACAGCGTACATTCTGAAACGATGCACTAAAAAAAGTAAAAAAGTGACTTGTGGGGTGTAACCCGTTTTACCCCTATCGACACCTTTAGTTGTGGCACGGCTAACCGTACAAACAAATATTTATGCACACAGTTGTACAGATGACTCGTTCAAACTCGTGCTATTATACCCGTTTAAATTCGTCAAAATCCCTGCGATATGAATCCATGTCAAGCCACGCTACAGTTATTAATTGAACATACATATACAAAATAGGTACGATTTTATAGTCTAAGCTTAAACATATTTGCACAAGAATCCTAAGTGAAATCAAAAAGAAACTTCGCGGTTTATAAAGCCAGGCGATGCGGATATCCGTTTCCGCAACTTTAGGGACAATTTAAGAGGCAGAGTAATTGCTACAGCCACAAGTGGCGTACCAGAAACCGATTATGCTTTTGAATGTATATGTATATTATACGTATATGCATACATACTAAGCGCCTCGAATGGTGAAACTCCTTCAGATTATTAAATTAATTTTTGTAATGTAAATTGCCTAAAGCTGTAGCGTTTCGAAAAATGAGAATCAAAACGTGAACCAGTAATTTTGTATGCATAAGTTCAACAAACAAGTACTTGATGAGATCCCGAGAATTTGAAATTTAGGCCTGAAAAGATGGGTTGTTCGATCTCAGTTTGACAACAAGGTAGAAAAAACTAAGGTCTTTATCCCATTTATATGAAAACACCTGAACGTGCACAGCAGTTAATAGGCGCTGCAATGAAAATTAGTAAAATTACAAATTTAAGAACATAAACCCGTCAAAACGGTTTTTCAGTGACTATAGGTCTAGATGTGGAGGTATGAACCTAAGTCTCAAAACCGCTCCAGTTCGCGTTAAGACAAACATTTTGAATCCTCACCGATATCGATATCGATCCGACCAGCCGTTGTTGAGTTATGACGGTCACGGAAATTATCGTTATTAAATATTTTAAGGCAGAAAACCAATACGGCACTTGGCAGTAATTCAATAATACTAATCGCCAGGAGTGGCGATATTCCAACTATCGTAGAGACTCCTTCAAGGTATTAATTTTTTATAACGGGTGTCTCGAAAAGATGGCAATCAAAATGTGGACCAATGAATTTTATGCCTAAGTCGAAAAAACAAGTATGTACTTGATGTGATCCAAAGAATTTGAAATTTCGCCCTGATAAGATACGTTCTTTGGTTTCGGCCACGAAACCAGTGAGATAGAAACACGACCTTTTATACACTTATAATGTGAAAACTACATATCAAATTGTACAGTAGTTTACAGGCGATGAAATGAAAATCAACAAATTTAAAAGTTTTATAATGTAAACATGTGTTTCAGTCACAATAGGTGATGATGTGGTGCGAGCAATCTAAGCTTCTCAAAACCGCCCCAGTTCACATCAAGACAAACAATTCTGAACCTTCACCGGTACTGATCCGAATAGCTCTTGATCAGTTATGAGTGTCACTGAATTATATTAATTAAATATTGTATGGCCCAACTACCAACACGGTAGCTGGGAATGATAAAATAATAGAAGGCCTACTTCCTGTGATAGTTGGGAACTAAGCCCCACTACCACGGTAGTTGGGATATAGGCTTATAAACTATGCACATGTATATAAATCACTCCGAATCACAACTGCTCCTGTTTTTCTGTTTTCCGAGGCTTCGATACTTTTGTTTCTTCACAAATTTCATGCCGCACTTTTGTTTTTCGGGAACATTTGGTATGTCTGTGCTGGCCGGACCGTTGTTACCATCGGTTTCAGTGTGGGGCTTTGCTACGTCTGCAGACTTAGTGTATTTAGTAATTCTGGTGGGGGGACTAATATTTGTTTCTTTGCCCCAATCACCTTCGTTTAGTGGTTTACAAGGCTTTTCACGTATTTCACCTTCATTGTTGAACGTTGGATTTGCGGGCTCCAACTCAAAACGATTTGTTGGATCCGTAGCTGTATTTTTACTGTCGGTTATACCATGCATATAACTGATTGCGCTTTCGACTTGACCATACCGTTGTTGTTTTAACAAAGGAACCACAATTGTTATTGTCTCATCTTGCTGTTGTTGGCCGCTATCGTTTATTTTTCTCACAAATGAGGTGTTGCTAATGCTACCATTATTGATACGTGATTCTGAATTATTGTTCGCCATTTCGTAGCTTTGTTCACCAACATCGTGATGTGTAGGTTGTAGTGAATAAATCATTGGAATGTTGCTCTTGATAAGCCCCCCGTTGGTCTGTTGTTGGCTGTCAGCAGTAGGAATGCTGTTAATATGATCGAGATGGCCATTTGTGTATAGCGGTTGTCCCTCAAAGCTGGCGACGTACATTCATCTCCTGCAGTTGATGTGTTAAAGTTTGCTGGTGCAAGAAATCCATCTTTAATTTCATCTACAATCCATTAATATTTATCATAAATAATAACAGCTTAATAATTAGCAAGTGATTGCTATAGGTTGTCAGTTGATTTGGCACGACTGTGGGCTGTCATTTCCTTTTAATGGAATAAGTCGACCCAACTGGGTACATATATAACAACCTTTAGCCGAACCCACCTACGGTGCAGGGCAAGCAGAACTTTTATCGCGCTATGCCATATAGATACATCTCCAATCTACCTTACGTGATATGAGAACTATTATCGGAAAAATTAAAAGTGCATTTTGCTTATTTGAGGAGCGGTTTCGAATTGTTGTTAATTGGACTGCCAAATGCATTTAATAGGCGTGAAGGATATTGTTGTGGAATGAAATTCGTTGATTGGTGATATTGCATTGAAATAGAACTCTAAACTTTTCACCAACAGTAACTATGGGACCACTACAGATCCATGTGCTACTATAAACAGTAAAACATAACAAATGTTGTAGCAACGCGCAGTATAACAACTGAGCGCGTCCACTACCACTACGGCCCATGTGAACTTTAGAGACCTAAGTAAAAATGCCATGGCATGCCGTTCTCGATATGCTAAGCCTAAGCCTTACTCTTAGCCTAAGCTAATGTACCTATATGAACCATGTATTAAGCCTAAGCCTAAGTCGGGGGTACCGTCCCCCAACCCCCCGCTCTAAGCTGTTCCTTTTTCTAACGTTATAACGTCCAGCCCCTAAATTTGACATGGGCCACCACTACCATACTAGTGCAGGGTTTACCGCTGGAGGCGTAGCAATTATATTTTCTGCAGCTCGCATGAAGTGAAATGACAGACCCCTCCTGACGTGGCAAAATTCTCAAAATCCTTGTAGGAAAACAACACGATCTTTCATTTTCTCACCCGACAGTTCTAACGAGAGCAACGTTGCTTAACCTTCTGAATTTTTTGCTTTATCACTTGTCTTATGTCGGTTGGAACAAAAAATTCAGTTTATGCTTGTAGCACTTCCTTAGTCTCTTCGCACACAAACATTCGGTTTTCACATTGCCGCAAATGACAGAATTGTCTCATATATGAATGTCTTGTGTTTATACTCCGATCATTTTAAATTCCCGAAAATACTCTTTATACATATGATTCAATATGTTTACGGAGTAAGGATAACAAATGGCGCAGTGGATTTGGAAATTTGTTTCGCAACCAAGGGGACTATGCTTGAGCAGCGATGACTTCGATTTCTGATTTCTCCCAAACGTGTCCCCTCATTGGTCTACTTCAATTCCGGGTTCTTCTATAGAAAACTGTGCAATTTAGTACGGCGTAATGAAATTTGTTAAAAACCAGCGATCTGTTTGCCAAAAATCAAAGTTACAAAATAAGACACCCAGAAAACTGCTCGCTCAATGAATGCTGGGTGCAGTGGAGATAGCGTTGGGACCACTTCAACGTCGATAAGCGATTGTGATTAACTGAATCTAACTGGTCAAAGTAACATACGTTATTATTTAAGTCAGCAATGGCGTTTTGTTGTCCTTATAACCACAGGACGATGACCTTATTCAAAGTATAACTCTAATAAATATATACTTAAATATTTTACTGTTGTAGCCACAGTCAAAGGTTGTTCCCGAATCATAGTGTGTCATGAACAAAAAAAGTTATGACCAAATGGATGTAGCTGCATTGAAACTAAATTTGATTTAATTAGGTTTGTCTAAATTAATAGGGTACAGTCCGGACATGCGGACAAGCCCGGACAACATCGGTCCACTTCAAGTTGATAGCTTTCCGATCCGCTGGTCATGAGCTACCTAGTCGCATCACTAGTTGGCATAGCAAAATTTATATATATATGTGTGTGTGCCTGTGTGTATATACATATATACATATATAGAAAAAAATATAAATAATAGCACTCCTGAAACCGTATATATGTTTCAGAAGTGCTAGAAGTACATTGATGCGTATTGCCAAAGAAGCTACAAATGCTCGTATTTGGACCCCAGTACCGTCGACGCCAGTAGTTACTAAACAGTGTAAGTTATTGGCTTTACTTTAAAAGCACTTGTAAATAAAGTTTTCTCATCGCATGCAGAACTTTATCTGTTTAGCGACAAACTACAGCGTATTATCGCATATCGGATCGATCAGTGTACAATTGACAGTCCGCCCGTGTTAAGAAAAGTTGATCTTGCTTTAAAAGTGCAACTGGTGTTCCACAAAATGCCCCAAGGGTGTAAGTTGTTACATACTGAAAGAGATAATGATATATTAGCAATCGCGCTTGTGAATAGTTAGAACGAATAAACTAAATTGTTAATTGCATAAAAAATATTGTGAAACTGCTTAGAATACCAAGGCAGAATTTCAGTCCATCATAAAAATAACTAAAACCTACTGAAGCGCGGGTGCGCTAGTGAAATGCCTGCGTCATGTGCATTCGTTTGAGATGTTAACGTAGAGTATAACGATCTGCAGAAGGTTCAGAGATTAGAATCTCAGAGCATATCTGTTGATAATGCTAGTACTATACCTAAATGATAGCGGTTCAATTGTTGGTTTCGAATATTACCGCCGAAATACAAAAACGGCAATAAACGTGCGATGCGAGACTAATTGTCCAAATCCACTGCGCCATTTGTTATCCTAACTCCGTAAACATATTGAATCATATGTATAAAGAGTATTTTCGGAATTTAAAATGATCAGTATAAACACAAGACATTCATATATGAGACAATTCTGTCATTTGCGGCAATGTGAAAACCGAATGTTTGTGTGCGAAGAGACTGAGGAAGTGCTACAAGCATAAACTGAATTTTTTGAATTCCAACCGACATAAGACAAGTGATAAAGCAAAAAATTCAGAAGGTTAAGCAACGTTGCTCTCGTTAGAACTGTCGGGTGAGAAAATGAAAGATCGTGTTGTTTTCCGACAAGGATTTTGAGAAATTTTGCCGCGTCAACCGGTCTGTCATTTCACTTCATGCGAGCTGCAGAAAATATAATTGCTACGCCTCCAGCGGTAAACCCTGCACGAGTATCGTAGTGGTGGCCCATGTCAAATTTAGGGTCTGGACGTTATAACGTTAGAAAAAGGAACAGCTTAGAGCGGGGGGTTCGGGGGACGGTACCCCCGACTTAGGCTTAGGCTTAATACATGGTTCATATAGGTACCTTAGCTTAGGCTAAGAGTAAGGCTTAGGCTTAGCATATCGAGAACGGCATGCCATGCATTATACTTCGGTCTCTAAAGTTCACATGGGCCGTAGTGGTAGTGGACGCGCTCAGTTGTTATACTGCGCGTTGCTACAACATTGTTATGTTTTACTGTTGATCAGTGCGCACGGAATCTCGTACTGGTCCCATAGTTACTGTTGGTGAAAAGTTTAGAGTTCTATTTCAATGCAATATCACCAATCAACGAATTTCATTCCACAACAATATCCTTCACGCCTATTAAATGCATTTGGCAGTCCAATTAACAACAATTCGAAACCGCTCCTCAAATAAGCAAAATGCACTTTTAATTTTTCCGATAATAGTTCTCATATCACGTAAGGTAGATTGGAGATGTATCTATATGGCATAGCGCGATAAAAGTTCTGCTTGCCCTGCACCGTAGGTGGGTTCGGCTAAAGGTTGTTATATATGTACCCAAAATCGGGTCCGACTTATTCCATTAAAAGGAAATGACAGCCCACAGTCGTGCCAAATCAACTGACAACCTATAGCAATCACTTGCTAATTCAATCACAGCTGTTATTATTTATGATAAATATTAATGGATTGTAGATGAAATTAAAGATGGATTTCTTGCACCAGCAAACTTTAACACATCAACTGCAGGAGATGAATGTACGTCGCCAGCTTTGAGGGACAACCGCTATACAACACAAAATGGCCATCTCGATCATACTAACAGCATTCCTACTGCTGACAGCCAACAACAGACCAACGGGGGGCTTATCAAGAGCAACATTCCAATGATTTATTCGCTGCAACCTACACATCACGATGTTGGTGAACAAAGCTACGAAATGGCGAACAATAATTCAGAATCACGTATCAATAATGGTAGCATTAGCAACACCTCATTTGTGAGAAAAATAAACGATAGCGGCCAACAACAGCAAGATGAGACAATAACAATTGTGGTTCCTTTGTTAAAACAACAACGGTATGGTCAAGTCGAAAGCGCAATCAGTTATATGCATGGTATAACCGACAGTAAAAATACAGCTACGGATCCAACAAATCGTTTTGAGTTGGAGCCCGCAAATCCAACGTTCAACAATGAAGGTGAAATACGTGAAAAGCCTTGTAAACCACTAAACGAAGGTGATTGGGGCAAAGAAACAAATATTAGTCCCCCCACCAGAATTACTAAATACACTAAGTCTGCAGACGTAGCAAAGCCCCACACTGAAACCGATGGTAACAACGGTCCGGCCAGCACAGACATACCAAATGTTCCCGAAAAACAAAAGTGCGGCATGAAATTTGTGAAGAAACAAAAGTATCGAAGCCTCGGAAAACAGAAAAACAGGAGCAGTTGTGATTCGGAGTGATTTATATACATGTGCATAGTTTATAAGCCTATATCCCAACTACCGTGGTAGTGGGGCTTAGTTCCCAACTATCACAGGAAGTAGGCCTTCTATTATTTTATCATTCCCAGCTACCGTGTTGGTAGTTGGGCCATACAATATTTAATTAATATAATTCAGTGACACTCATAACTGATCAAGAGCTATTCGGATCAGTACCGGTGAAGGTTCAGAATTGTTTGTCTTGATGTGAACTGGGGCGGTTTTGAGAAGCTTAGATTGCTCGCACCACATCATCACCTATTGTGACTGAAACACATGTTTACATTATAAAACTTTTAAATTTGTTGATTTTCATTTCATCGCCTGTAAACTACTGTACAATTTGATATGTAGTTTTCACATTATAAGTGTATAAAAGGTCGTGTTTCTATCTCACTGGTTTCGTGGCCGAAACCAAAGAACGTATCTTATCAGGGCGAAATTTCAAATTCTTTGGATCACATCAAGTACATACTTGTTTTTTTCGACTTAGGCATAAAATTCATTGGTCCACATTTTGATTGCCATCTTTTCGAGACACCCGTTATAAAAAATTAATACCTTGAAGGAGTCTCTACGATAGTTGGAATATCGCCACTCCTGGCGATTAGTATTATTGAATTACTGCCAAGTGCCGTATTGGTTTTCTGCCTTAAAATATTTAATAACGATAATTTCCGTGACCGTCATAACTCAACAACGGCTGGTCGGATCGATATCGATATCGGTGAGGATTCAAAATGTTTGTCTTAACGCGAACTGGAGCGGTTTTGAGACTTAGGTTCATACCTCCACATCTAGACCTATAGTCACTGAAAAACCGTTTTGACGGGTTTATGTTCTTAAATTTGTAATTTTACTAATTTTCATTGCAGCGCCTATTAACTGCTGTGCACGTTCAGGTGTTTTCATATAAATGGGATAAAGACCTTAGTTTTTTCTACCTTGTTGTCAAACTGAGATCGAACAACCCATCTTTTCAGGCCGAAATTTCAAATTCTCGGGATCTCATCAATTACTTGTTTGTTGAACTTATGCATACAAAATTACTGGTTCACGTTTTGATTCTCATTTTCGAAACGCTACAGCTTTAGGCAATTTACATTACAAAAATTAATTTAATAATCTGAAGGAGTTTCACCATTCGAGGCGCTTAGTATGTATGCATATACGTATAATATACATATACATTCAAAAGCATAATCGGTTTCTGGTACGCCACTTGTGGCTGTAGCAATTACTCTGCCTCTTAAATTGTCCCTAAAGTTGCGGAAACGGATATCCGCATCGCCTGGCTTTATAAACCGCGAGTTTCTTTTGATTTCACTTAGGATTCTTGTGCAAATATGTTTAAGCTTAGACTATAAAATCGTACCTATTTTGTATATGTATGTTCAATTAATAACTGTAGCGTGGCTTGACATGGATTCATATCGCAGGGATTTTGACGAATTTAAACGGGTATAATAGCACGAGTTTGAACGAGTCATCTGTACAACTGTGTGCATAAATATTTGTTTGTACGGTTAGCCGTGCCACAACTAAAGGTGTCGATAGGGGTAAAACGGGTTACACCCCACAAGTCACTTTTTTACTTTTTTTTAGTGCATCGTTTCAGAATGTACGCTGTATGAAATATGAGACAGTGTGCGGGAAACGGTTATGTGTTACTTTAGCGTAAACGCAGCAGAGGTGACATTTAATAGCGTGCCGATAAAAATATCGCTGCCATGTCCAAGAGGGCATACAAAGCAGTGGCATGCACGAAGCAAGCCAGTAGATTTTGCAACGTTATACAGCATAATTGTGAAATAATATAAGGTCCGTCAGAGCTACTTTTCTGTCGCAGTGCTAACCAAGTATCCAATGGAACCTGAGCTGTTTTCTACCGTTATCGAGCCAGACGGGACAGATTGTGGAAACGCAGTAATTATTCCGAAAATCGAATCCAATGCCACGTTTTGTGTTGAGTTCGCAAATGTGTAGCGACGATTTAGTTAAATTTCAGGTCAAAGAACCTCTCATGTAAACAAAAGTTTCTTTTTGGCATGTATGTGCAATTGACGCTCCGGCTGAGGTTGCCTTTCCTAGCATAATATTTGATACTTTTGCTGACGACTGCTTTGATGAAACCATTTGCGCGAAACCATCACGTTGCCATTGAGAGTCTATGTGGTGGTCATGTTATAAAGGACCCAGCATGTGTCAATATTGTCCGCCAATGATCTACATCATACAGTTTACATTTTCTTATGCATCATTTACCTTAAGATGTGTTCACCCAGGGCCGAATTCCGTCACAGAGCCAATTCCGGCTCGTGGCAAAAAAGCGCAGCCAAATTCGGCCCTTCTTACATAAAATAAATAGCTAAGCTATGCTAGTATATACGAGTCGGGAGTTGCTATGTCTCAAAGTTTTATGGCCGGCATAGACTGCCGAAAAAATATTTATTACATTCAGTCTAGTAGATTGTATTCAGGGAAAATATTTAGCTCTAGGACCAACAAAGGCAAGATTAGTGTACTTAAAGTAAGACTCATAGATCCGGCTAAAATAAATACGTAAATATAGCCATTTTCAGTTTTTTTATTTACTCGTCTTTTAAAAGCCAACCTAGTAGCTATGTCAAACACGCCTTGTCATCAATGAAAATTATACTATTGTAATCTGGAAGAATGGATTACGAATACATAACAATTATATGCATCACCAATTATAATTTTTTGTGATTTTCCATTGTCGTCATTTTTTTCTGGCTTTTATAGCCGATTCTTGTGACAATTTCTTAGCTTCTATTGCTCTTGTGACGATTTCTTAGCCTCACTTTGTAAACAGCCCAGAGTCTTTATATTAATTTCACTGATATTCAAAGGAACACGACAAGGGTAGATCTCAACCAAAAGGGCGACCAGATACTGCTGAAGCGTGACCCGAACATTGTGCGATTTATATTGTTGTTAATAGATAATGTACATTACTTGTTTTATACTGGTTAGTAGCTATTACGGTAGTCACGCTTCACCCGCCTGAGGTGCGCGGGGTGATTTTCGCACCACAATGGAATTATCATGATCTCAGCTGGTGGTATCTGGTCGGCCCCATAGAAAGAAAGATTCAATATTATTGTGTAACAAATAATTGTGCTGTATGAGGGAGAACGGCTGCGCACTCGGATAGGCCGGGGACAAGGGCGACATCTTCACGATTCTATCTTTGGAGTCATTGATTCTGTGCCCTAAGGTCGATCCCTGTGGCTACGCCCAATATGGTTGTAATAATTGATGAGTTAACAATAAGTTGAATGTTATAAATATATATATTGTACTGCGTGTCAGGATGGGTGAGGACGTTATGCGGAACTCTTATAAAAATGTAAAACTGTAAATTTTCGTTGAAATTCAAATCTCGAGGACCTATCCTGGCATGCAGCTGTCGTATAACCAGTCTGTAGAGAGAAGCGAAGTCGAGTTGAGGGACGAAATAAAATGAACCAACTCCAGCGGAACCTCAACTTGTGGGGGTGTTTTTAAAGGTAAAATTTTACAGTTTTTCTGACAATTAACGCAATGTAGGGCTATCACATTACCAGTAGGGCCCATTAAGGCTTCAAAATTTCGCATTCGGGCCAACTTGTTCCTTACGCCTAACTAGGCGTTTAAACACTCAATTTTTAAAGTCTCAGATCACGACCAAATTAACCAAAACTTTCCGGGTATTTAAGCACTGCACACCCAGGTATCAAATGTTAACTATTTCACCGAAAACCGGGGACATCTAATGCCACCGGTCCACCCAGGACCGTAATAATCCTCTTTGGGTACCCAAATTTTATAGCTTTATCGCGTAGAAAGGCCTCTAACAGGCCACGTTTTAGGTTTATATTTAAAATTATTTTTCAATAGGCGACCAGCCAGGACATGGGCCTGATCCCGCCCCCGGCCGCCTACTGTTTTCCGTTAACTCACAATCACCGAAAATATACTTGAAGCTTGATAAAATTATAGCGCCCTGAGCGCTCGTATATTTCTCCTCTCAACAAGGGCCGCGCCGACCAGCGCGAGGTTTGGCTTTGTTGGCAGGCTTCGACCACTGCCTAGCTAACATCAACGTCGGCGTCTTTAATGTTGTTATTGTTATTTTATGTTGATCGATGGGCTGAACAAAGTTGACTATACAGCTTGTGAGGGTTTAAGTTTAACCATTTTTATGTATACATATTCGTTAGTTGTCTACACGTAACTTATATGCTACTCGTTGCTTAAAATTTTTATTTTGGTAAATCTGGAAGATTGACTTCTTGCCATCTCAGGGGACAGCAAAAGACAGACGGAAGGGGGATAGGTGCTAGTATAAAAGAAAAAGGCCGATGTATCGTCGGGACTAGTCGGGAGAATCGACTTTAGAGTCGGCGCTTTTTGTTTTGGAGGTTGTCGCCACGATTGTGTTTTGACGCTGTAGGTTTTTCTTTCGAGTGTTCGTTTTCTTTTCGATCGAAATTTTCCCCAGGAGTGGCTCTCGCTGTGCAGACCTGGTGAGGGAGTTGTTCCTGGTGATCTTTTCTCTTTTGGTTTCAAAATTTAGCTAGCAAGGTACACCAATGCGGGTGCTGGCGCGTCCGGTGGATGCTCCGCGCACCCGTAAGTGCATGAGCCCGGAAAACTCAGTGTTCACGCGTTCGAATTCATCAAAAAAATGCCGAGCTCAACTGGTTTCCCATCTCATCGGGTCGCAATTTTTATTTCCTAGACTCGATGAGTGGAAATTTTTCATTATTTTGGTGATGTGAATAGGAGTAAGGGAGCAAGGAGGACAACCGGGAAGGGGGAAGGAAACAGGGACCCGCGAACGGCAAATGGTTGAAGGAGTTGTGTTGACCTGGAGGCAACCGCGAGTTTAGATCATAGTTAGGAGCGAATAAACCTGTCAATAGCGTCGCCCATGAAGCTAAAGTGTCATTCCCTACGATTTTCGGTTATTTCCTAGCATACCATTCGGTTCAAAACAAGTTTTCCACGCCGTGTAGACGCGGTAGGGAACATCGCAGATTTTTAAGTGAAAGGCGTAGGGTCTCCGGGGTCTGAGTGGGCATGTTAGCACACTACGGGACCTCTGACCACCGCCTTATTTCAGCTTAAACCTTTTTCGTTTTTTGCACTAAATATCGTGCACGTTTAAATTTGTAAAACGGTTTGGATGCCAGTAAGACGCGAGTGGCTCCAGGTCAGGTGGGTGAAAAGTCATATCATTTGAAGAGTGGAGTAAATCCAGAACTCAAAACGGACGTGGTCATTTGCAGATTGGCTCACAATAACATTTCACGGAAACAACAAAAAAGAGACTCCTGAAGTAACCAAAATTCGAGTTCATGCCTTGAGTGTATTTTTAAAATGAATGGCCCGGCAACCTAAAACTCAGACGAATCTCGCGCCGTGCTATAACTGTGTTATCCCACACCGTGCAGACGCGGCAGGGGTCCTCGTTGGAACGATTTCAATGTCGAATCTTTGAATCTGTCGAATTTCAATGTACTTCTGAATCTATACGAAGGCAGGCAACGTCGCCCTGTATTCAGGAGACGCGGCATTGGCTTCCCGTTTCGTTAAAACCACTCGCATTACATCCTGTTGTCTGAATATTTTCCATTCCGGCACAGCTTCAATTCATGATGATCATAGGATAATCGCAGGCGACTGCAGACTCGGCTCAAAGTGTCACAAAGTATAGGGGAGCGAAAGGAAACAATGGTGTCGGTAAGGACCAAAGTACTGCGGCATCACTTACTTACTTGAGGACGTTTTAGGGAATAGGTAACTAGATAAAACTGGAGAATCAAGGTTCGCATCTTGGGTGCTCCATTTAAGGAATCAAGTCACAAAATGGTCTATTGCACATAGTGTCCTGCGTGGTACTATTCGTTTTGAATTACTTCATTTTATCTAATGTTGTGCATAACACTATATCTTTTGTGTGCCTGAGTGAACAAAGCGTCGAAGTGTGTGTTCTAATCCCAAGCGATACGTTGTTTTATTACTATGTTTTAAATCGAAATACTTAGGTAAAATTCGACTGGCACTAGGAGCTCGAAACTTGGTAATACTAGTTTGATAATTAGTCAAAATTTCATATAGCACTCGCCGTGTCTGAAAATTGAAACTAGCAGGTACAACGTCCACTCCCTTGCTTCCATAAACCGTACCCAGGCAAAGCAACAAGGAAGTCCTAAGATCAGTCGCCAGGTGTTCACGTACCCAGGTTCAAGATATAGGAACTCCAAGCTGCTAAGGATTTTGGACAGAACGAGGGAAAGGCGCGTTAGCCTTATTACCTATGAGCAGGCTTAGGGATTGACCCTCCCTCAGGTTGACCTTCATACTACTAGATACGATGGCCAGCATAGGGGCCGGGCCGAACACCCTGGTAAACCCGCCGGCAGCCTGCTAAGCTAAGCGATTCCCTTACATCAACTAGTGGTTCACCGGGGAGTCGTGGAAGCCGGGGTTATCCGGGCACAACGCTAAGAAAATGGCGGGGCAGCTGGGATCCCTTAGGGCCAGAGCTGGTGCTAGTACAGCTTTGTTATTAGCTAATATATTTGTAGGGTCCGGCTCGCCCAAAAATGTCACACTGGCTAATCGCGGCTAGCCAAGCTTGGCTTTAGAGCAGCGGCAGGCTTCTGACAAAATCCGACCCTGCCGCACGCATCTTGGTAAATGATGCAAACCAACACAAGTGAGACCTATTACGTTATTATTTATACGTATGTACGCGTGCACGGATGTATTATTGATTTTTAAAAAGCTTTAGAATTATAAATGTATTGAAAGAAAGTTACAATTCGACTTATTAAACTGTAATGATATGTATAATTCATTTATATAATACATAACAAAATTAAATTGTACGTAAAAAGATTATCACAGCACAACACAATATCCTCTTCAGCGGCGGCAGTAGACCGGACGAGTTGAAACATCTGCCAACCCGAACGACCGGAGTATCACCAGCCTGCCCGGCCTGCGGCCGCGGTACAACATAACGTTGTTTATAACGTTATAACATCATATTAATCCGGCAGGCATCGTATAAACAGCAATGACAATAATCAATTTGAAAACAAGTTCTAATCTGGTTGGAAGCAATGTTATCCTATGTAGGCACTAGTTGTTTAGCGACACGAGCTTTGTCTTTATACCCATGGTAGCGTTGTTCCTTAGACCCTGCTGCAATGCACTGGGTGGGTTATATAATTTGTGATAGACGGAGACGGGTTCACTACGATAGAGAAAACTGAAAAACTCGATACACCGCGTCCAGGAAGCAGTGTTGGGACGAAGAAAAATAAAATCCAAGCAGCTGAAACATCCGGGCATAACTACCAAACTAAATCTTACTAATGAGCTGTGGGGGAAATTTCAAATGTTTAACAAAATATCAAATATTTTGATTCTGATCATCCTATACCAATGTGCAATTTTACAGCTGTCTCATCAGTTAGTTATTTCCGAATATCACAAACGTATAGTTACCTGTGTAAATCCTAATCACTAACGTTGGCATGGACAAAAGGTTAGTCCTGGCAACCGATTCAATCACAGATTCATTCGAAGCTTCTTCGCCAGCAGATGATATATTAGAATCTTACCACACAACTAGTGTATGACTCTCTGGCCCTCAATCAAGCATACAGAGATTTAATGGAAATCTGTATGTTTGCTGCCTCTGATTATATGAAACATTTTTCCATTTTATGCATTTAAACTGACTCCACGGATTGAGACAGGGAAATGACGGAACGTCATCCGTTTTTGTGATGTAGTTATTGTAATTGAATGTAAGCAGCCAAGTGCCAAAATGCTTTAATATTGCTGCACTTGTTCGATAATTTATACGTTTGAACGCATTGCACTAACGCAAACATGACTTCACAAGAGCGTTCGCGGTTCGACCTCACGGCGGTCGATATACAATTGTGCATGTATATTGGAATTGCAAATTGAGAAAGTAAAGGTAATCAGAATTTTGTATACTACATGATTAATCGGTAGTCCTGCAGTAGATCGGAACTAATTACATCTGAATGCGTTGTACCAACTAAGTTTGGAAAATACTCTAGACAATAGTGTTGTTGTTCGTTCGCTTTGCGAGGAGCCTTAAGGACTCGAGCAATATAGCCTAAATAGATTAATGGCTACTAAACCTGACTCGCACCGAGCATTCCAGGTTCGATACTTCAAGGCAACCTATAACAGGTTATCGACCCTGTAATTGCAAATATTTAAAGTATTTATTTTGTATATCTTTTTTAAAGATGTAAAAGTTGACACCAGTTTATTCCACATTTCAGCATTCATTCATATCCTCGTAGTGAACCTATAGGCAGTGACCTCCGATGGCGCTGTTTCAAGCTACCCTAGTGATGAACGAGAATGGCCTCCTTTCCGTATGTATACAGACAGAAAACTGTTTTGAGCTTTTAGATGTTACCGCTCAACAACAATATCAAAAAGTATTTTATTTGCACATGAAGCGTAGGAATGAATACACAACACATCACAGAAACGTAAACTTAAATTAAATAAACTTAATGTGGACTACAAGATAAAAATTGTCATATCATGTATAAATTCCATGCTGTAGTATATATGTTATATATTCAGGAGCGTCACAGGCAGCGAATTATTAACTTACCCCTAAGTATATACACATAAATATACATATATATGTATATATACAGAAATGTAAATATGTAAACAAACATACATATATAAAATTTCAGAAGCCTAGAAATGTAATAAAACGGATTATGACGAGTTTTCCCTCACAAAAAACTGGACGGGGAACTTGACATTAGTACCATTAGGCAACGAAACTTTAATTGTAAGATAAAGCTCTTGCAGAATCGAAACATACGATTGGTCAAGGTAGAAAATTTGACAATATGTTCGCTTTAAATCTCCATTATGCATAAAGCCAGACATAGCAATATACGATCAAAAAACAAACTAAAAATGAAAACTAGTTAGATCGCCCAGGTCGAACCTTTAGCTTGGAGAGCCATTATATGTATAAAAGGCAAAAATATGAATATGAATGTTTGCTATATATTACTGTTCCCCTTCTTTTGTATAAAGCAGATGGTTTAGCACAAAATGATGTATTTTTTTTTAGTAGACTTACGATAGTGGTGATATATGACAACGATCTCTTTACACAACCGTTTACTTCGCGAAGAATCGCTCCTGTCAGCTTTAAGCTGGTATTAAAAGACCAATCCTTGTTTACTTACGTGGGATTAATGACACAAATGGAATAAAAAATGTAGCCAATGTCGATTGTAACGAACGACTAGATTCCATAGCATATAATTTATAGGCACATTTGTACTTTACGTAAATTCATACTTTTATACATTAACATGACAGTTTCTAGTAGATGGCTGTGAAGCCAAAATTTCCTATAGTTGTAGTAATTTGTAGCAAATTTTCGTCTGTATAAATTTAAAAAGAAGCTGTTCAAATTACACAAAGCGCAGAAATAAATAATCTATTGCATGTGGCAAAAAACCACCAACAATTCAAACTCCTACACTAACTTTAGCATGCATGTGTATTGAGGCCAGAATCTGATTGCACACAGTATGTTCGTATCAAAGCGATTCTCAGACTGGATAGAAGAAATGTTGTCTTGGTTTAAACCAATTATAAAAAATCAAAATCCATACTTTTCTAAGACTTGTCTCTTATCTACTACTCTTTAAAAGAAATTAAACCATCAGTGGGCAAAAACAAGCCCATACACAAATATTTACACCCGATTGATATTTTCTGCTGCTTCGCAGTGGGGTTCCTGTACTTTACTCCAATGAGAGCTTACAAGCGTTGTGGCGGTTGACTCTCTACCGTGCAAAGCAACACAATTATCGAAAGAAACATGAAATTGGTTGATTTACATTGGTAACTTTTAGCTAATATGTATATTATTTACTCACTCAGAGATAGAAACAAACTTAGTGTCGCTAAACTGACTGTTGCCATGCTCAACAACAGTAACAACATATTAGACTGTCCGCTACCATATACTTTCGAGCAGACCCCTGGTCAAGACGAAGCGCTATATATGTCCACCAGGCTCTATCTTTGGAAAACCAGCAATCAAACACACAGCCACTACTAAACACAGTAACTTAGTCGTAGTAATAGCGTTAATATGTACAAATGTGCGTTAGATGCGTGTATATCATAGGGGTCGAAGGTCCATCGGCGTAGATGCAAGGGGGGTAGATGGCGTCTGAGAAGGGGGTGGAGAAGCCAGGGAAGGTAAATCATAAATATTTGAATTGTTTAGAAACTCAAAATTTTCATAATTTTGCTAAAATTTCCCTAATTTTTGTCAAGTTGCGGTAAATTTATCCAAATTTCGCCTATTTCCAGGGTGCTCGTGGGGATGAGATTTCCATCCCCACCTCATCCCCATCAAAAGTCCACGGGGAGCAATTCAACAATATTTGAATTGTTTAGAAACTCAAAATTTTCATAATTTTGCTAAAATTTCCCCAATTTTTGTCAAGTTGCGGTAAATTTATCCAAATTTCGCCTATTTCCAGGGTGCTCGTGGACACTAAATTTTAATCCGGATCAAAAGTCCACGGGGATCCACATGGGGATCCCCATCACCGCCAAATGGAATTAAGATCCCCGCCGATCCCCGTGAGAGTTTTTATACCTTTTCAATGAGTCAGTGTCAGACTTTTAGAATAGGAAGCCAGGGTATTGAAAACAATTATACATATTTGTAATCAACTCAGTGGTGCACCATGGCGACATGCTGCGTGCAAGTTAAATGAAGTTCATGAATCTACACAACGTATTTTCCCTCCTTATGTAGTGGAGAACTCACTGAATTCAGAGACTGGAGAAGTATGACCTTCTGAAGCGGGTCGCTCTGTTCTCTCTCTCTATGGGCGGAAACATGGTGGAAATGAAGGTATTGTCAGCAATAACCGCAACATTAGTACAGAGAAATCCTTCCATGTGCATAATGAATAAAATTCTGCTGAGATCCACGGTGGGCGAACCCACGGACGCCCCATCGCCATAGGGGCCACGCCCACAAGCTGAGCAGAGTACAGCCACGGGCCCGAGTCTCCCTGTCAGATACGAAAACTCTCTGACATTTTGGAAGTTACTGGGGGCTAGAGCAATACGTAACTGAACGAAGAACA
>JASANE010024189.1:0-29259 GCA_030248225.1 Trileptium ribeirensis | reverse complement strand
ATATTTTGTAGAAACAAGAACGGATTTCATCGAGGCAATGAACTAGCTTATTTTTACGATGATATACAAAGATCGTCTCAGATTAAAAAGCTGAACAGATTTTACACTTAGTTTCGAAAGAGTAAACAGCACAATCACTGCACTGCGCAATTTTTCGAGACAGCAGAAACCATTTATCCAAATGCTCAGCTTTATCTTTATAAACCATAACGTTACCTAAATATCTTAATGCAGCGGGAGAAAGAGTTAGAAATTATTTTCATATTTGCATATTTATAAACATATTTTTGATTTTTTTATTTAATAAATTTTGTTCAAAGTTTCTTAAATATCCTTCTTTTAAAATTGAAACAAAATTTTGTACGGAGGAAAGAAATTCATGTTTCAATTCGGGTTTCTTGTATGATTTTCGAAATCTGTATTATCTATTATAGTTTTTTCGTTCCCAATCCCGGAGTGATAACTGCAGTACCACTGGCAACTGCGTTGTCTGGTCAACGTTGACCACCAAGCTCTGTGGCTCGATGACAACCCCTACTTGTCGGTTTACAAAAGCACCTAATCGCGAGATTGTATCGCTAAATGGCGAGAGCGTTGCTCGTGTAGAGCTAAGCCGCTGAGAGCCAAAGCAGCAACAGAACTGTCCGGGGGCTCCACATACCTGAAGAATCTGAAGGGCCATTGGTTAAGGCTCGGTGAAGAGGGTAGGGTCACGTTCCGATTGGATACCTTTTCCGCTCTTTTGTCAGACCTTGCACGTGGTTTTCGCTTTGGCATCCCGTTACTTGCTTCCTTAGTACTCGACTCAGTTAGGCATTCCTGCTGGACGGAATCGCTGTTAGAGCTTGTCCTCCGATTCTTCCTCGGATGAGTCAAGATAAGCGGCTAGCGCCATAGTTAACTGTTCGTCCAAGTTCGGGACAAAATTACTGGTGTTATCACACGGAAACAAGCATAGGTCCAAAATTGAGCTATCTTGCGCCAGATGAACCTGGCGATAGGTATGATGAGTGCAGTGATAGTGAGATGGGTGAGGAACGTATGCTGGATGATGGGATTGCTCGGCCAATTGGGTTGATCCGAATGCCGACTGGTACCAACGTGAATCCAGCCCTTACGCACGAGAGTGGCATAGTGAAGGGGTGTGGGAAATGCGTCGTGGAGGCAACAACGAGCTGCCGCGTGCACCATCAGATGACGGCATTGATTTAAGCTCTGCGAGCCAGTCAATTATCTATCCGTTCTGAGGAAGGAGATGGTGCTACCGGAGGAAGCGATTTGAGTGAAAGCAGCGATAGTGGCAGTATCGCTGCGGGAAGTGTGAATGAGCTGAGTTCGGATCCATTGGTCGAGAGCGTTCGTGGAGACCCTATCGAAGGGACGCCTTGTATGCGCCTGGGTAATTTAGGTGGCTCCACTGATACGTTGGCCGACATCTCCAGCGATATTCTGGGACCCGTCGAAGAGGCGCCTAGTATGCCCTCGGGTAATTTGGGTAACCCGAACGAAGTCGGTACGACCACTGAGGAATCCGTCGACGGGAGACCATGTATGTCCCCGGGTAATTCGGAGGAATCTGTGAGCGTGATTAGTGAGGACTCGGACACGTGCATGGGACTAGAGAATTTGCTTAATTTTATACGAGAAGCTAACGATGGACGGGTACACTGACTTGACGAACAGCTATTGGACATGTCTGGACTTTGTCTTCCCAATAATACGCCGATAGAACTTGGACGAGTTAGAGCAATGACGGACGAGGAACGTAACCGAATTCTCGAGACTGACACTCTGTTCACTATGTCTGCGGACCATACCGAGACCGCAGCATATCAATTCCCTCGCATCGAATTGATCGACGATGCGCATAACGAATTAGCTGAGGGACTTATACCAATTAACTTTAGGGCTAGTGATGCTGACTTCGGACAACCCTTGGCATTGCAACCGCAGGCTCTCTTCTATCGGACAGTAATACTTATAATGAAACAGCTAAACAATCTGAGTCGACTCTTTGAGCTTCGTTTTGAAGTTAGTACACGCCCCACTTTACAGCGAGACGCCGCCATGCTGAGCAGTATACTAGGTATGGCTTCTCCAATTGGGCACTGCATGACCGGAATGTATCTCGGTCCCGTAACTCTTGCGTCGTTGGAATCTTTCATAGAACTGGTGGGCCAATGCGTGAATGGCCACACGCTCCAACAGGTTATTGAGAGAGAATTCGAGGTAGAGTTGAGTAGGGATCCGGTATGTCGCCAGTGCCAGGAATGCCATACTAGGGATTCGCGGGATATAGGTTTAAGCTGTTACTTTTTCGGTCAACGAGGAAAGTGGACTTACGACGGTATGTTGAGTGCCGCGTGCGCGTCCATCCTCTCGGATGGATACGTTGCACCTCATTGGCCTTTCTATGTCGGAATTCAGTCGGCCAGAATGCAGAAAACTTTTCGCGAGGCGAACCTCGAGTTACACGACCTCTTGTGCGAGGCGCCCTACTTGATTGATTTCATTTATCGGAACGAAGAGACACGCGGTGTTCCGATTAATTTCTTTGCTGACCATGCAATGAGTAATATGGAATTTGATGACGAGACCCATGCTTGCTCGACTAATACTGCTAAGCGCACGCTTGAGGCTTTTGCGGCGCCCCGACATTGCTGGATTGCTTGAGACAGAGGGAGACATGTCTGCCGGACTAAAGTTGGGCAGGGACCGCTTAATTTCGGAACTATGCTTGTTTCCGTACGACGACACCAACTGTTCCGTCCCGAATTTGGACGAACAATTAACCACCGCGCTAGCCGCTTACCTCGACTCGTCCGACGAAGAGTCGGAGGATAACTCCAATAGCGACTCCGCCCGGCAAGAGAGCATAACCGAGTCGAGTGACATGGAAACGAGCGACGAGGGAAACTAAAAGCGACATTACGGAACAAATCGAGAATAACGAGACCATGAGCGAACCCAATCGAAATGGGGTACGGCCCTCTTCACCGAGCCTTAGCAATGGCCTCGGCCATCCTTCAGGTATGTGGAGGGTCTGTACAATTCTGTTGTTACTTTGGCTCTCAGCGCTTAGCTCAACACGCGCTACGCTTTCGCCATTTAGTGACTCAATCTCGCGATTAGGTGCTTTTGTCAATCGACAAGTGGGAGTGGTCATCGAGCCTCAAGGCTTGGTGGTCACCTCCGACCAGACCACGCATTTACCAGTGGTGTTGCAGTTGTCACTCCGAGAGTGGGAACGTAAGTCCGATCCTTATGTGAGTAAATTCTGCCCACCTTATGAAGCGAACGGATCATGTCGCGCTGACTGCTGCAGGAAGGTCAACTGCACCGCATACCCACAGTTGCACGAAACCCTAAGTGCCTTGGAACGCGAACTACATGACGCCTATCATGGCGTGCTGGACACCAATTATTTTTCGCTACTCGTGCATTCTTTTGCGTTGCGAATGAACAACTATGCGATCTTACCTATCATCGAGAGAAGCGCTTTGCTAGATTGATCGCCGCCGCTGCAGGTGCCGTCTCAGGTTTCTTAGGCCTGGGAATGGCTTTCGCCAACGGAGTACACATCAACAATGTTCGTCAACAGGTAACTGTCCTCGAGAAATTTATGCGTGAGACGAACGATGTTTCCTTCCGAAATACTAAGGCCATAAGGCAACTGACCCGAGCAAACAAGGACATCTACGCATTTCTGCACCATAGCATGCAAGAGGTAGTCTCTATGATAGAACAGCTTAGGTGTGCCGATCAGAAAGAGACCGCGCATGTGCACCATCAGTTAATAGACCACATACTGCGAGCCAATATGCGCTCGTCGGTACAACCTATAATGGAATCCATGCTTAACGGCGAATTGCCTCCCGCCGTAATCGATGTCGTTATATTACGACGGTTATTTTCCATGGATCCACGTATTTCCAAGACTATTCTAATGCGCGAGCCTAGCCTAGCCTATCAGTTCGGTCGTGTTATGCCCGTAAGTGTGGACCTGACAGCGTTCCGCTTTGGATTCATTTTGCATTTACCATTGCCGATGCGCAATGACGTACGACCATATTTTCGGATCTATAATACTGGCTGGAACACACCAGCCACGCTGACGCAGCTGAGATTGCCGCTACTTCAATACGCTGCCCGTTTGGGGCATATTCGCTTCGAATCACTAAATTTGGGAGCATGCAAGCAAAGGCCAGGAATCGCTTTTTGTGAACCGCACGCGCTGATAACCGATCATAGTACCAGTTGCTTGGAATGGATCATTGCCGGTGAACACGTGCCTGAGACTATTAAACATACATGCAGCAACCGCTCGCTGATAGGCCCACTTGCCAACAATACGTCCGTACACACGACTACACAAGGAGTATTAATTCGGACTAGTGAACCTGAGGTTATATTGACAAATCGAAGACAATTATCTCACGTTACGTTAGGTAAGACAGTAAAAGTACCGCCAAATGGAGTTTTGTGGTTCCCACACGGAAACTACACTCAGTTAGTCATAGGGTCAATAGTGCTCACTAGCATGTTGAAACCCGAAAAAATTACGATAAAATTTGGACCCAATATTACTATTGACCGGCTATCCGGTATCAAGCTACGACCTCCGACTTGGGACTCACTCGACAACGCCAAGGCTATAAATTTCCGGGTCGCACAGATCGCTAAGGACCAAGTGCGAAGCGTGGTTAATCTCCCCGCTGTTGAATACACGGGATTCTTGCCCTACTTCCTCATCACCGTCGCTGTAGGACTGATCAGTCTGATTTATTTTATGACTAAATGCAAGGTCCCACCTAAGTACGGATACTATATTCCCCGATGGTTCCCATGCCGTGGACGGCTAATTAGAACCGATAGTAAGCCTAAGAAAGCGATTCGATGGATTAAAGCGAAGCACCGATTACCGAGTGCCCCACCCGCGGAGGATGACTTCCCTCATACAGACAGAACCTCGGCGACCGAGGTCACGGTTGGGCCTTCGGGAACGCCGCGCGTGTCCGTCGCGTCCAGCCGTGCCCCACGTCGTTCGAACAGGTTGCTAACATCACTTAACTCATCCGAGGAAGAACTTGTTTTCATCGAGGACGACGAACTATTTGTCGCTCCCACTCGTGATTCCCGCCGTGTACCTCGTCAAGGTATGTTCACTAGACAGTTAGACACTATGAATGCAGGCAACACTCCATTGCTTATCAATGCAACCATACTTGGCACCCCAGTTATGACCCTTGTGGACACTGGAGCCGACGTTTCAATCATGTCCCAAGCCCTAGCTGCCCGTTTAGGGCTGGTTCCTCGCGACACGAACACTACCCGTATAGCATCAGCTACACAACAAGAATTGACAGTCAGCGGAGTAGTAAAAGCACCGATCACAATAGGATCGTTAAGTACACCGTGCGACTTTCAGGTAACAACAGACACTCCGTACGAATGCATCCTAGGTACCGACTTCATGGCATTACTACCATATGTCGCCATAAACTTCAAAGACCGCTGCCTGGATCTATCCAACGGAACTGAAAACTGGTCGGCGCCTTTCGCCGACCAAGGGGATTATAGACCACCAGTCATCAACGTGGTAACCAGAAAATACACTCAAGTACCACCAAACACAGAGTTATTTATCAACGCCATCCCGGAAATCATTCAACCACCGACGGGTCAAGCTTTGTTCGTACCAGACCCCTTTATCAGGGACGTTGCTATCGCCCACTCTCTGGTACTCACTGGCCAACGCATGATCCCAATAACACTGATGAACTTCGGGAACTTTCCCGTCGCCGTTCACGCCGGACAGACGATAGGACATATTGAAATGCTTGATGACAACGAGGTCGAGTCCTTATATGACAGTAAAAAACGTTTGCTACAACTTGGCCCTCCGAAGCCCACGAAGCAATGCAACAATATCGGAGTTACACGAGACAATGTTGTACAAATTATAAATGAACAAAAGAAGACAATTGACACCGAACGATCCATACAAGTTCTGAGTAAAATTGACTTTGGACAAACGACCCTTAACCCTTTCGAGCTTAAGCAATTGAAAACTACTATCTCTGAGAACGCAGATATATTTAGCGTACACCCGTTCGATCTAGGAAGATGTGGTGTGCACCAACACAGGATAGTCACTGGACACGCAAGGCCCATTAAACAGGTACCCTACCGTTTAGCACATTCATTACGGGAGCCCTTGCGTGAGGAATTAAACAATATGGTAGAAGCCGGTCTTATAACGCCATCAGATTCACCTTGGCGTTCCCCCATAGTTTACGTCACCAAAAGTGACGGTACCTTGCGGTTGTGTGTCGATTTCCGTAAGCTCAACGTAGTTGCCGAACGTGACTTATACCCACTACCCCGCATAGATGACATTCTGGGATGTCTCAGAAACACCAAATTCATGTCCAGTTTAGATCTTAACAAAGGTTTCTGGCAATTAGAATTGGACCCCGAGACCAAGGAGAAAAGCTTCTTCGTCACTGTCCACGGACAGTACGAATATAACGTTCTGCCATGCCGACTGAATTCGTCACCAGGCGCCTTTCAAAGGTGCTTGTCAATCATATTAAAGGGCTTAGAAGGGGAACGATGCCTCATCTACATAGACGACATATTAGTCTTCTCACCCACATTTGAACAACACCTAGCGGACTTAATAACGGTATTTGACAGGTTCCGTAAGGCCAATCTCAAATTGAAGCCTTCAAAATGCCGATTCGGACAGAAACAATTAAAATACCTTGGACATATTATCAGTTCACAGGGAGTTAAACCCGACCCCGAGAAAACGGCCGCTATAGACAATTACAAACGACCGGAAACTCTCAAACAATTGCAGAGTTTCCTAGGACTTGTAGGATACTATCACAAATTTATACCACACTACTCTGAAATTTGTGAGCCGCTCAACGCACTTCGGCGGAAGGACAGCGAATTTAAGTGGACACCGCAATGCGAGGAAGCTTTTGGGAAACTACGTAAGGCATTAGTACAAGAACCATTACTCATATATCCGGACTTTTCAAAACCTTTCATACTCCAAACGGACGCTTCTGGATATGCCTTAAGGACCGTGCTTTCGCAAAAGACCGACAAAGGGACATTGCCTATCGCCTACGCGAGCAAGTCGCTCGTGGACTATCAGCGCCGATACCCCGCCATAGAGCCTGAGGCTCTGGCCATACGATGGGCTGCCTTACACTTCCGACACTACCTACTTGGACACGAATTCCATATTGAGTTGAGACAGACCATAAGCCACTTAAGGCGCTGTTCGAGAGACCACCGCGGAATTCGCGACTAGCTCAATGGCGTAACGAACTTCTGATGGAATTTGGTGGTTTCAACATTGAATATAGGCCAGGCAAGGCTAATGCCAACGCCGACGGACTTTCACGCAATCCTCGACATGACGTAGAATTTTCTTACTCTTCGGACGAAGCTGAACCGGAGGAACAGGATCATCCTCGAATGGCTGCTGTAGCTGTTAAAGGACAGGATCGTGGTAAAGGCAAAGCTCCAGCTAAACCGCCCCGTCGATTTCCTACCGAAGGAGTTTGGAAACGACTTACTCGACAACTCATGGGACTTCCCCCGGACGCTCCTGTCACCTTACCACCTGAGTATGTTCGGGAAGGCTTCTATCGTATGTTTGGAGGACCTGGTTATGATCCCCTATCGGATCCAACACGCTTCATCTTCTGTGGAGACGTAGACGACCCCTGGCCTGAAGGAATCGAAGTACCACGGAGACGGACGACTGCCCCAGGACCGCCAGAACCCCTGAATACGCATACACCACGAATACACACGAATACAATTACAACGCCCTGAACAGGTCTATGACACTGGAGAACACATATACTTACCACACTTCCAACAATACGAAGGGAGGAACCTTCTAAATTATTTACCCTACATTCAACGCAGAGATAAACAATTTGGCCCTATTTGGTGGTATTTGCATACACGACAGTCGCCCGCCGACGAAAAGGCAGCGACCGCCCTCAAACTAGAAGCCCACCATTACAGACTCTGTCCTGACACTGCCATTCTATACTTACACCCCATCATGCCAAACGACCATAGACCAAAACTATGCGTACCCAGACTGCTTATACGACAAATACTTAAGCATGAACACGACACACTGTTCGGTGGACAACCAGGTAGAGATCGTCTGCTAAGCAAACTCAAGCAATTCTACTACTGGGAAACCATGGGTAAGGACGTGGACGAGTACGTTAAGCGATGTGTACTTTGCCAGCGATCACGCAATGTACCACAAAATGTTCGAGCCACGCTCGAAGAGAACCCGTTGGCTAGTGCACCCATGCATCGCATGTTCGTCGACATATTGGACACTCGGGTGCTATCCCGAAACGGAAATAGGTACGTAATTGCCCTTATTGACCAGTTCACGAAACTAGTAATTGCCGCTGCTTTGCCGGACCAAACAGCCAAGAGCGTCGCCAATGTCTTCATCGAAGACGTAGTATGCCGTTACGGCGCACCCGAAGAGCTAGTCTCCGACAGAGGCGGATGTTGCGTCTCAGAGGTAATGGAAGCCTTGTGCGCTAAACTACATACGTTTAAACGCGAGACCTTAAGTTACAACCCGAAGGCAAATGGAGAGATTGAGCGCTTTAATCGTACTCTATTATTTTTCCTAAGGGTAGCATTACCTGAAAAAGACCATACTACATGGGATGAAGTTCTGCCGTATTGCATCATGTCCTACAACTCAGCCGTACACGCTTCTACGCACTATCCACCATTCATGCTTATGCATGGATTCCAACCCCGAGTACCGGGTGGAATCGAAACACAAACTGATTGGAGACGCTACACCGGAGCAGAAGCATATCGTGCTAATGTGCAACGGTGGTTAGCCACCATCAGGGATCGGGCTTACCGATCCATGCAATCCCCTCGACAATATAGGAAACGGTATTACAATCGCAAGGTTAAGGTCCCAGGCTACCGTGTTAATGATCATGTATGGGTCTATCGATACTACACGACGCCAGGCCTATCGCGCAAACCAGAACGCCGATGGTGTGGACCGTACCAGATTACTAAAATAACGCTACCTTGTATTTGTGTTAAACTCCCCGGACAACCTAATGCTTCCGACTATGTCGTCCACCTAAGCCGCACCAAACAATGCTATCGCCCGCTAAGCAGCTTCCCCGACATGGCTGATTTACTTAAAGCAGTCCCTCCCGCATATATTGAGGCTGCCCTACAGGAACCAGGAGAAACTATCCTCGCTGACAAATATTTCGCCAGGGAATTACAGGCTGCAGATCCAGAAGCCGTCGACCGGTTGCGCCAGGAGATTGATGGTGCATCCGACGTCGCCAGTGTAGAGATTGGAGAACCCAACTTAGAATACACGCAAGCCCAAGTTGACATACACCGCGCCACTGTAGAACAGCTGACCATTCAGGCTCAGGGCTCATCCGGAGCCCCGCAACAAAACAGACTTCCCCTTTGTGATCCCGATAGAACTCCAGAAGCCGAATGGCCAACCATCTCGCACGAACTTGCTACCCGAGACCCCGCTAAATTACCTTACGCGCTTGATGAACCCCCTGGTACTTTCTCGCCTGAGTACGGACAACACACTGCCCCAATAACCCTACGAGCAGGACCGAGCCGTTCGGACTGATGAGCCTACAACGCCTCTAACGATGAAACCCTCAGGCGACGGTCGCGCACTGCGACCATTCAATGTAAATGACCTAGGTCTCGTGGAATTACTCGCTTCAGAGGACCCGGACGAACACTCGCCCCACTCCCCAGAACCAGCTGCATCTCCAACTTCAGCAGTTGAACATACTGTTCAAACCTCGCCGCTGACGCCTGCCCAACGTCGAGCCGCAATCGCTACCCAAACATCCCGCAGCCCCCCGACACAACGCTTAGTGACTGAACCAGGCAAGCGAGTGACACCATACCACACCTATCGCGAGCCTGTAGCGTCTTACGAACAACCATACCCCAGACCTCGGCAGGCATACTCCGCCCACCTACACCACTTCCACATACTCCCCTAATGCCACTAGCATTTGAAGTCTCATTAGAGGACTACGTTCCAGACGAATGGCTCATGCCATATTATACCCCTTCCAGACCGCCACCCGCCGAATCCGCCCCAGCAAATCGTCAACCCCCTCTGGAACCTACACCAACACCAAAACCTAAGCTTAAACCACGACGAAAACCAGTCCAGACCCCCGCACCGACTAGGGAACCAACCTCATCAATAAGCTCAGAGACCACCTCACCTGAAACAATTGATTCCGCAACACCACCGCACCGGTGGGCAATGCCACCACTATTGTCACCCCTAGCGGAGCATGAAACCAAGGACTCACAGGTACTATCCTTTGGTCGATGGACCGCCCAACGACAAAATGAGTTAGCACAGTGGGAATAGGAAATGCAACAAATAAGGAGAAAGAGAGAGGAAGCCGCCCGTGCCCGAGGAGAAATACAGGATGCAACCGAATTGATGGAATACTTAAGGGGATCTCCCATACAATACATTCCCTCGGAAGACCAAATAGCCGCCGACGGGATTGTAGAGGAATTTATTGAGAGCTTAGCTCGTCAACGAGAAGCCAGTAAGCAAAGCACAAGTAAAGAGAGCCGACCTTCCGAGTCTTCGGAAGGCGGTCGACCGAAACGATTACGACCACGGACTACCGAACAGGACAATGAGACAACATCAACCATTGGCGAATCAACCAAGGGCTCCTCTACCGGGAGGAAGGGAAGAGCGCCGCCGCGCAGCGCACCCTCCACCCTCAAGGGAGTTCTAACTCGACCATCACGCGCCAAGCCACGTAGACAAACCCCAGCTAGAGCCCAATCACAAGTTAGTTGGGAAGACGAGGAGGATGAGATACCTCTTAGTCAACTTCTACCGGGAACCCGCCGTAGGCCCCACTTCGAACTCGACCCTCCAACGGAAGAGAGTGAGGGATCTCCTGAACGCCAAGGCCAGGAGAGAGAAGAATTCCCTCAACCTACTCGCCCACAGCCACATAGACAAGCCAGGGAACGTTGTCGTTGGTATGAAGAATTTTTACCATACGGAGAAGAAGCTCGAGTCATAATACCACGTCTCGACACCCGAAGTTTAAAGCCCCAAACTACTGCACCAGCTCGACGGACTATACGGCTCGCTCCACCGACTCGACATCGTGACCCTGTTATGCCAATGGACTACCCATCTGGCAGTGCTCGTGCACGGCACGACATGTTTGAACCTTTTAGGGATATATTTGACGAACACGACATCGAGGACATGTTATCCGCTCACCCGGACTTGGAACCTGATGAAGACAGTGGACAAAGACAATTACAGCCCGAAGATATTGGATTGGAGGTGGTCCGACCTCCTAGACAACCGCCTCGCGAGGGACGGTTGTAATGTTTAAATGATCCAAGAAATACTCCCGAAATCTCGAGCTCCCGCCACCAAACTCCCTCAAGAGCCGCCACTAATGGCGATAAATACTATTGCAGGAATCGCCGGATCAAATCATTCAACCCCATGGAACAAATTCATCAGCCTCGTGTGCCATACTACACCATCAACTATGGCGCTCCAATTGAAACGTTCCTATCCAAAGGCACGCGATGGCCGGAACTTTCAAATATGGCTCCGCTAGGCCAAACCATAAACCAATACCCCATAGAATATGCCTCGACGGAGCAGGGATACCAGCTCCTCGTCACGTATTTATTCGACGAGGAACAGGCGAAACAAGACATTTCGGACTTAAAAATTGGAGCTCGAGACGTAAAAGCCATCTCCCGCCGGAAGAAACAAAAGTTCCTGGACCCGGAAACAACCGAGTGCCTCCGCCCAATACTCCCCCACCCCATGCGGACGGTGCTACTAGAAAAATTCAAAATTCCCCGGTTCCGAGACGCCCTTCTCGCCACCGGATACGCACAATTGCTCGAGGCAAATAGGTCCGATTCCTTCAGGGGAATTGGCCTAGGGCCGGAAGACCTCAGCTTCGGTAAACGACCACGACTATGCCATAACGTGATGGGTCGCCTGTTAGAGGAAGTCCGAACCTTCCTCCGCTACGACACCGCCTCGTGGCCAAAGGTGTTGATTCTGGGAGATTCGTTAGCGGCGCCCTTGGTCAACATGGCCGCTTCAAAAGGATGGTTCGCCCTAGCATGACCAGGAGCCACCATGCAATTCCTAGTCTGGCTGGCGACGTGCATCGCCACGCCACAAACCGAGACCATCATGATACTTGGCGGATATAAGGCAGCCCTACGATCGAAGCCGCACGAAGGTCGTTTGCTGGATACTCCCAGCAAGGTTATGCGTCGAGTGCGCCGTTATATATGCTCATTCGACTACCTACTCAGTAAGGGGGCCCGAGCAATCATTGCCCGGCCACCTCCACATTGGGACATCGGACAGGACAACACTGTCGAATGGCACGACGAATTTACTAAAATAATCCAAGACATTAAATGGCAATTCCCCGACAGACTACAGAAATCGTCGATGCTAGACTACCCGCCCGAAGTAACCGAATCAGGCGCGTGGGAAACCAATACCGGCACCAACGAAGTTGTGGAGCCGTATATTGCTGAACCTTACATCGGATATTTCCGTAAGTGGGTTCAACAGAACCTAGCGCCCAACAATTGGGAATGAAACGATTCAGAGGGAATTCCGTTGTGACTATTTGACCACTAACCATTCGGAAAAGTTATATTTTTTGAAGGTCGCAATGAACTGCCAATGGCACCTACGGTAGACCTGAACCGGATATACCATATAGGGTAACCGTAATCATATCATAGTATTGTTAGTATACATGAATATCTTATTTTGTCATCCACTTTGCATCTACATTGGTTATATAATATGCCTGTTTGTATATGTTTACCATGGCACCATGGCAGAAACAATGGCACAGAGCGTTTTTGCCTAAGTGGAAAATTCTTTCAAAACATAGTCCAAAGTCCTTTTTGTTCCTTGAAAAATATAAGAGGAGGACTTTTCAGGATGTAGACATTGCTAGGAACTAAGGAGGACTCGGCGGAAACGTGGCTAAATTTGCACCCTTGAGAAACTCTTCAAAAGCAACCAACTTCAAAATTCAGCAGGCCAGGACCACAATGTGTGGCTAAGACCAACGACGGTCAATAAGATATTTTAACAATAACATAAATTAAACTAGGAAACAGGAATCTTCGTGTACCATATTGTACCATATTATCTGTACATATGGTCTAACTTATTATTGGGTCGTAGAGCATAGTTTATATTCCAGTCAAAGTCGCACACGATCCTTTTTGAAAGTGGTCTTAGTCGTCGGAGACCCCACTATAGGCACGAACTCTAGTATGAGAACAACAGAGAAAATTGCTTCCAACCCGAATAATTAAGTCCGAAAATTTCCATTTAAAAATATAAGAGATGTAACAGGCCCGTTCCGGCCCGTTACGTTCATTTTAGAGGATTTGGGCGTCAGAATTGCTTAAACGTGCCTCAAACCGAACCAGACAAGGTTTACAGGAACGAAATTTTCGTGTGTAACAGGGTGCCATGGTTGCCGATAATTGCGTTGCTTATTGCTATATTGCACATGCTTTTTATCGTTGTTAGGCTTTCTGTCATTAATATAACTTGCCGTTGCATGATATGTTTCATGATTGTATATTTGGATAAGATGCAAGTGAGCCTAGAGCTTCGATAATGCGGTTAAACTCAGAAGGACAAGGAATGTAGGAGAGTGCTTAACTAACCAGGACAGAACACCCGAACGGAACTCGACTACGTAACCCCATCCCCTTGTTGAAACTTCAAAATTTAGACCGTCCGGGAATAGGAGGCCTTTGACAACCTAAGGGATTGGGAAGTGATCAAAATCAAGACTATCAGTTTTGCCTGGTTCAAGCAAACTATAGCTTAATGGTCGCGAAAGTAAGCTGAAATCAAAGGGTTACGGTAGTTCCCGAATATTGGGAAACAACGGACATCGGGCCTGTTTATCGGCCCGTAACCGTCTAACGGTTGGTATTTCGCGAAAATGCCCTGAGTACTTTTCGGTAGAGAATTTTCCGAGCTCTCGAACGAGCCCAAGACATCGCAAATCGCTGGAGGACTTCACGAGATATCTTGGGGAAAAACACGTGAACATTTAATTGACAGCCATTACTTAAGCTAGGTTTGGCTGGTGACCATGGTCCCGCGAAGATATGACCCGAACATATATATGTGGACATATAGCGATATATATATATATGCGTGTGTACATGTGTGCTACTTGATCTTCCCGTCCCGTTACTTCTATTTTTCCGCCCCCACTGGACAAACCCTCCCTTGTTATAGCATCTTGAACGCCCCAAAACAGCTCGACCAGCGCCATGGCAACTGGTTTTTCTTGTAACCATCGGATCATTGATTGAAAGTGTGCGTGTTTCCAAGTAGTTTACCCATTTAGACATCTAACGAGACCAGACGGGTTTCGACCAGACCAGTCATCCCGCTGCTGTATAACTTATTTTCCTGTCCTATAATGTACCACGAAAATTCAACATGAAATTCCGTCTGTTTGTACCAACTCCGTATTTGACCCTTGACCCTAAATGGGCTCAAGCGACCCTTCATTCTACTCGCCTGCTCTTGGCAAACGCAACGATATACGGCGGGCCTCAGCCCGACTCCTCGCTAGTTCGCTATAACCCGCTAAAGTGCCCCCAGCTCAGAACTCCGACTGAAAGTGGGTACAAACCAACCGAAAATTTATCCCTAACTCGAAAGTAGGCAAATCGCGCCTCATTGTATTCACCACGTCGAGACCTCTCCAAAAATGTCCGGCGGGCCTCCGTTCGTTGCCTCGGTAACCCGGGACGGCCGACCAAAGCGCCCCTACCACTATCGACACTCTCTCTATCCGCAACGATTTTAGTGCCCCTGTAACCGCCGCCGTCAAGGCAGGGAAATCGCCCTTCGTTTGAATCGCCTTCCCAAGGCGAGTTCAACGATGTCCAGCGGGCGTCGCTTCGCCCAACCGTTAGCGCGGGAATCCCCGCTCGAACCCTGTATGCTAATACATGTCGGAACCCAAAATTGGGTCCCGACCCGCCACTACGTCTACCCCCCTCGTGTTTGGTATCGTTCGGCCCCCCTTCTTCGTCCTGGGAACGAATTTCACCCCGGCCCGTCGAAAATCTCTCGGGAATCCCCTGTCCCACTTCCCTTCCAGTGCCCCTTCTCTTCCGCTTTTTCTTTTTCTTTTTTTCTCTCTCTCTCTAACCGACTTCTTTGGTCGGTTGCCGCCGTTGTTGTCGTCATGGTTGTGTTGTGTTTGTCGTTGTTGTTGTGGTTGCTGTGTGGTTGTGCAGTTGTTGTTGTTGTTGTTGTTCTGCGTGTTTCTGGTGTGAACTTGAGCGACCTTTCTGTCGCTCAGGTCGCCTGTGTGTCTCATGTGTAGTGTGTGTTTATGTGCTCATGAGTATTGTATGTATATGTGTATGTATGAATATAGAGATATATGTATATATAGTATGTAAGAACATGACAAAAAACAGGACAGACGAGGACGGACATGTAAAATTCTGTTAAATTTATAAGTTTTACGGACGGACTGGACGCATAGGACTAAGAAGGACGGGAGGTATGTTTAGGGCCTTGCCGTGGGCTCTGGGAGTTCCGGAATAGGACCCCCGGTAGCTCAGAGGATACATAGGAATGTGCTGCGCCCAAGACTGCAAAATAAGCTCATTCCCACCTTCGGTTCCCCCCTTCGGGACGCCTAAAGACGTCCTGTCGGGATATTTGAAAAGCCGTCAGCTAGGAATGTTAGGAATGTTTGGCTTTATCTTATAAGCCAACATGTAAACGTGCAATGTTTGCACGTTTACCCATGGAACTGGTAGTAAAATTTGGCCCCAGATGGACTCTTAATAAGCTTAATTAGGTGATGGATGAGGCAGCTCACTCGCTAAATAGCTGGAATTTGACCTCAAATCGACGAGTTAGCTGGTGGGAATTTGATGGATGAGGACCAGAAGACAAATCTGTCCTGAAATGAGGACAGATTTCCAGCTTTATTCGAGTATTTTATATAGAGAAGAAGATTCAAAATTTTAAACTTGACGGGTGACCCAACCATTTTGTAGAACAGTTGGGGGGATAACGGGCGATTTAGGGTTAGGTAAGAGCTTTAAGAGATCTGAGTGATGATCTTCAGCTCTATCTCTGACATAAATTTAAAAGTTACGATGGATGAGGTTCAAGATCTCGCCAGAAATTAGGCTAAAACTCACAGATGGTCGACCTCCGAGTATTCGGAGGGCTCAAATTTGATGTCGGCGATTTCGATTGAAGCCGACTGTCTCTAAAGGGGACCCAGGGTTTACGATAGCTGTCAAAAATAAAATCTTGGGAATTTTTCGATTGGGCGCCCGGGTTTGAACTCAAAAAAGTGGGCGTTCGAAGATCTTCACCGATTGGATGGCGACAAAATCATCATCCTACAATATAGGTGAAAATTTTGAGGCGATTACCGCGTCGACTCTTGGAATCAGTTCGACTTCAGCAGCGCGGAGTTCGGTCGACTTTACTGACCGGCTCCGACGCTTGAGTTTATTGTGTGGTTTCGCAACTTGTGTTTCTCTTTCGTGTTTCTCTTTTTGATTTGCGTTTGGAATGGGATTCGACCGACGGAGGACACGCGTAGACATCTTTCGTCTCGCGGAAGGGACTAGCTATTGCTGTCCCGGACCAAACGTTGTAAGTCAGGAGGAGTTGCAAGAGCATGGGGGTTTATTTTCCCCAGACATGAATATAACAGTCAAAAATAGTAGTTCGCGGTACCACGACTTGTTTCCCATAGAGTGACTGGACGTCCGTCGATGCACGCCCCCACTTCCCGCGCCGATTAGCTACGTTTTTACATGTTCCTTGACAAACCTCCTCGAGTCGAGTTCCGTTTTGGGCATTTCGAGCGATTACACGGGGGATATTGGGTTGTGCACACGAAAGTCGAAGTCTTTCTGATTCCCCGTGGTCATAGGTAAGGCAAATCAAAATGGACGCTTCTCGTCCATGTTTTACATGATCGGTTGCCCTTGAGTTAGGGTAGTTGAATTTTTCCTGAGCTGACCACGGCAAAATTTCCCCGACGATTCATAGGGACGCGTTAACTCGTTCATGTTTCTGGTTTACAAATTTAGAGCTTAGTGGACTGTTCGATGCTCATGCCGCTGCTTGAGCTCGGACCGACGTAGCAGTTAGGGACGGAGGATTAGCCTCCGTCGGACTTTAGAAAGCCCTAAAATTCCATTTATCAATCGAGCTAAGAAAATTTGGGGGAACAGCGAAAAGACTAAACAAATTCTAAGAACCTTAGCTTGAGCGTAAGGTATTGGCACTCCGAAAGAAGCGATTTTTATACAATTTTTGCACGGTTTTGCCAGGGTCCAATTTGTTCTCCAGCGAAACGGTTACCACCAGCATTACATAAGGATCAACTACCGACTTCGCGAGTCCTCGACAGCCCATCACGACCAGACTTACTAGGCGCTCGTTTCACAAGGTTTACTCCGAAATCGTCTTGGCCCGATTATTAAGTTTACTAACGCTCAGTATAACACGCACACGTGGTTAAGTTTCATGGTAGCCCGCAGGAAACCACCTTCTAGTAAAACGAACTGGCAGCATGACTGGGTACCCAAATCGGCCACAAGAAAGGCTTGCCAAGGTACGCTAGGGTGCTCAACGTGCAAAATGAAATCACAACACTCTCATTTCAACCAAGACAAAATCGCGACCTCTCGCGAATCGTTTTGCTCCCAAATCGAGTAAGTGCAAAACCCCTTTTTCTTCTTGGAGCGACTTGATCGCTGAGTTTAGGCTTTTTTCTATTTTTATCGCTGGTTGCCCGTTAGGCTATGTACTATGTATGCCCTTGCCTTGATTTTTGTCGTTTTGTCTCTCTCCTTTTTCATTTTCCCTTGTTGAGTTTCGATCCTGCACGGAGGATTTAAGTCCGCTGTAGATCTTTCGGTTTTAACCACTCGACCATCGAGGTCTGACCAAATTTATTAAAATTTCAGTAATAACTCAACTGCACGTGTTCGATAGTGCAGTTGAGACACTGTACAATTTCGATGCGTACAGTGTAATAAGGCAATAGGATAAGCGATAGAGAGAGGACGGCAAAGCAAACAGCGACAAAGGAAACAAAGGAAACAAAAGAAACAAAGCAAGAAAAAAAGGGAAAAGAAAGAAACCAACCAGAGAAACACCAAGCAAAAGGGACGCGGACGCGTCTGCCCCATGATTCAACCCTAAACGCACCCAAGAGTGCAACCCTAGCCAAGATCGTCGAGTAGGCGCAATCACCCGCTTGAAACGGCTAGGACAGCGACGGTGATCGCCTGGCAGATCGTTGAAGATAGCAATTGCCTGGGCACGCTCTTATTAGGGCCGTCGAAAAGTGACTAAGGGCGACCCCATTAACGTGATCAAAACGGCGTCCCCTACAATTATTACGTAGTTTAACTATTCCTGCACCACCAAAATTTACCCCCGCCGTTAGAAGCCAACCATGAATGAACTTTGAGGACTCGGGACAACTGAGCTTCCGCTTGAAGTGCTGGAGATGCTGAGACTAAAACAATTAGCAATTTGCACATAACCCGTCACGAGGGCGAAACGTTGTGGCATACTCGATAAAGATGTTAGGCATTTTTATAGGACAAGGAATGTAGACGCACTTAGTTTCACATCTGACGGCCGAGTAGGCACCTCGCTTACTGGACCATGACTATTATTAGCATTCGCTCGCTTGTACCATAAGTGCTTATTTGTTCTTAACCTCGTAATGATCTGTAAAATAGTTGATTGTGTCAATACGACTATGTTTTATCTTGTACCGGAGATCCTGTGCTTTCCCGTACCCCGAGCCTACATTTTTGACTGAAGTTCTACGGTAAAGGAACGAACCCTCCCGTTTCCCCGCGTAGCCCGCGGAATGCGCACAACGCCGCGCGTCATAGAGAGCGAATTCCGAAGCACGCCAGAACGCACGACCCGAGCTATAACGGAATTAGTTAATGCTGACGTCGCACGCTTCGGGTTCCGATTCTGGCCCGGTAAACCTGGGAACGCCGTCGCTCGCGCCACCCTCTTTCAGCTTTCAAATAGTTAAGAGACCGCGCAACCGAATAGTCCGGGTACGATTGTGTTAAGCTTTATCATTCTCAACGATTTTCTAGTTGCTTGTCTTCATTCTTATGCTGTAATGCACGTTGGAAATAAAGTCTTGAAAACTACCAGATTCGTTCCGTGTTGCTTATTTTCAGCGTAATAAGTGCGTCCAAACGGACGGGTCGACCCTTCGTGCCACGGCTTGCGGAGGGCAATACCCCAAGCCCTGACACGAGCGGTCCACCGCCAATATTAATATAATTGGATAGTGTCACTGCGGCTAAAGAGGTGCATACGATTGTTTAGCAAACTCACTTCTGCAATAGTCACACTCACGCCAGAGATCAACTTTATTAGGAAAACTTTATTCCTCGCTACTAACACAGTTAAGTTCCTACATTACAAACCAGATAGTCCGACGTTAAATGTTTCAGGGCAAGTCGGAACCCTGTGGGGGCCACCTAGGCTACAAAGAATAAAGTGTTCGACCGGAACTAAACTCAGTGGAATTCAAAATTTACCTAGCCAACCTAAATTATTACGCGTTTTCACCTAAATCTTGCTAGACAGAACAACTTCAGTCAGGCTAGCATAGGGAATAGCGGTATGACATTATGATCTGTGAGCAGGTTTCGGTTTCAACCTCCCTGGGGGACCTCAGCGATCATGCCAGGGTACTAGACACGTGCGCAACCAATCGGGTGTGGTCCGAACACACCCCGTGAAGCGCGCCTGCGGCCTGCTAAGCTCCGTAACTTCTTGGGTCTGACCAAGAAAAGTGGCTAAGTCGTAAAACTTATGGTCCACCCTTGAGATTATGATAGCCGGGGTCGTAAGGGCATGGTGTTAGGAAGTTGCACCATGCAGCTGCGTCACCGTTATTACATATGCATACATGCACGCATATGGTAGTCATTATATATATATATGATTGTAATTAAAAATGTATCAGGAAGCGGTGATATATAACCATCAAAAACCATGCAATGGTTTTAATTTCCATGCATGACATCATAATTATAAGTACATAGCATAAAGATTATGGTGATTTTATGATGCAGGTTAGACTGGAAACGAAAGTAGAATAAGGTGATAACGAAACGAGATCGTCAAAAATGTTTTAATTGAGGATTGAAAGATTAATATGACTAAAATAATTTTTAAACGTTACAAGGATTATGATACCATTTAGACATATGCGGTGTGAACTAGTGTTGGATATAACTTATACGTTTCTAACATTTGAAATGATGTTATTGATATTAATATCAAAACAGTCAACTTAACATATAAATACACTTACTTTTAAATTACGCATCTTGATTTCAACGATAATGGTTGTTGTACTTCCGTCACGGGGAAAATATATTCAAAATGGAATTTATGTATAAATTTATGAATAAATATATATTACAGTACATTTATACATAAATGTTAGTGTACATTTATCCGCTTTATTTTTAAAGTATGTATATATTAATATACATTTACTTACAGTATTTTCAAGATATTGTTTCATAAAGAGTAATTATTTATTAGTTCGATTTGTTTGATCCCGTCAGCATTGACTCGATCCACTCTACATTTCGGATGCTAAAAATAAAGTGTTTCAAATAAGTTTAAAAAATGGGTTTTAGCCCCCCTTATACACACACATAATGATAAATTAAGTAAATAAATACCTACCAACACTGATTTGTGTTTTTAATAGCTTTAAAGGCTATTGTTATAAAGGTACTATATTTATAAATCTCACACCATGATCATAGATTGATAAATACATATCAATACATTTATAACATTTCTATTTCATGCTAAATATATATCTATATATTAATGAATTTAAATTTTTCAGTTACCTTAGGTATAATTATGGTACCTACCTTTTGAAGTTCTTTGATGAACGCATACGGTAGCTCCTCTTGAGATGATACCACGAATGCAGTCTCAACTACATTTTCCTTTATCACCAAAACAACATACTGTTCCAGGGTGTTAAAATATCCACGAATTTCTACTGGAACATGAAATGTAGTGAAGAATACTCTTCAAGTATAGCACCCAAGTTGACTGGTGATGTTTACTGCATTTTCCAACATGGCGATAACCACCATGAAAGGACTAAAAACCAACTTTTTCCTGTTGATAGAAGGTTCACCATGACCCACCATGAAATGATTAGATATTCCAATCATTCGTGCTAAACGACTGCAAACAACCAAAATTTGACAATCCGACGATTAGTAAAAACTAATGAAAATATGATTCATTACCTACCCTCATAATCTCTTCGTGGAACTCCTCATCTAGTTCTTCTTCAAAAGATACCACATACCCAGTGCGCAACACGTCTCCAAACAACACCATAATGCGTCGTTCACGTTTATTTGTGTGCAGCAACTGCGCACCATAGCCATAATAGTCACAACAGTTGCATGCACCTGAATTCGAGTGCAACGGAGACATCAGATGCATCCGTCGTGCAATGGTTATAACCTCAGCTTTCACGAGTGGAAAAAAATAACCATTGAACATGTCTGTGCATCTGCGATGTCCATCGCAATCACGACGTGCATTTGACGATACTATTGCATTCATATGGGCAATAAAATCAGAGGTCGCACTTCAACGTGCAATAATTTTCATTATCGCTGGGGTAATGAGTTTCACATTTGCACGCTATAGTGCAAGGTTTTGCACCTCTGCAAGTGTTAGTACAATGGTTTTTACAAGTGCACTCTTTCGTGAATTGGTCTACATGTAAGCCTAAGCAAAGGCATATGTCGATGTATATGCGCGCAAAAATTTTCTCGGAATTATTTATACCATAGCTTGCTTATGGTGGAATGATTATTTTGTATTCTTAAATTGTAGCCTACACAAACTCCGGCACTATGTTTCTTTAGCTTAGGTTAAAACTTGTACAAAAATTCCGACACCGCGCATAGTACGCCTGCTTTTGTAAATGATGAAGTTCAGTTAATATTTAACCAAATTGAAACAGTCAGTCTTCGCTAAATTCCCGCTGAATATGAAACAGAACACTTGGGATTTATACATTATTTTCGAACATTCATAAATTTTTCGCAAACTTTTATATAGTTGTGTCTATAATATTTGCAGTTACGTGCGGTTGCATGCGCGTGGTAATATGTTACGCGCATTTTATTGCTAGTAATATGTTAATTACGCACAGAGATTCGTGCATAAACAAGATCTTGCAGCCCGACCGCAAGTTTATCAAGAAGATTAGTTGTGAGAATTTGAACTGAATATTTGAAGCCTTTTATGGATTTGAGCTATGGTCAGATGTGTCGTCAAAAATTCAGCGAAATTTGCACTTGATCTAAATGTCCACAAAAGATAAGAGCGAAATAATTTTATATTTTAGCTAAGAAGGGTTGAAACCTTATCTGTTCGCAAATCAGACTTTCCTAGTATTGTTACTGCTATATAGATTCTAACTTGGATCATGAACACTGCGTATATTATGGTCAAATCAGTGCATATTCATTACGAAGTTGCTTATCATGATAGCTAAATTCCGCCGATTCCTGCATAAAGTACGGTTGTTCAACCATGTGCTCGCTAATGACTGCAAACATAAAGATATTTAGATATGCGTAAACATACCACATGTATCTAAATGAAATATATCAAAGCGCAGCAATCTTTTGCTGAACTGTAGCCGTTTCACTATGAATGTTTCTTGATTTGCTTGTATCATTCGCACAGAGTCCAGCAGAGCTTAAGTAATTTACAAACCAAAGGTAATTAATTCTGCCAACTTTAATTACCTTTGGTTTTTAATATTTTTGAGCATTTACTGTTATAAACGGCAACATTGCGTTATGTTGGCTAGTAATGTATTCACGCGACAGGGCGCAAAATTACGTGACAAATACAGTTATTACTAAATAATATTTTGCTCTTTCATTTTAGTTACACAACATGTGCTTCAGCTACGCTTGGTTTACGCACCGTTATACTGTTAGTGGGTTGAAATACCGACGAACCAGATAAAATTGACGAGTGATAGATTTAAAATATTTGCATCGCCTCACTGAAAAACGATATCTTAGGCTTAAAATGTTGCTGCATCGGTGTGTACATTCGGAATGTCTGAAATATTGGTTAGAAAAGTAGTAAATAAAAGAACTAGGCGACAAATTTGCCATAGATGTACAAACATAAATTAAATTCTTTTATTCTATCGCTACCCGAAAGTGATTGAGCTGGATTGAATAACACCTTTACTCAAATTTCCATCACACATTTGTCTATAACTGGTAGTTGTTGCCCATATTTCGCACTGAAATTTGATCTCAAATGTATATTACATTACGACCGACTAATGACAACATATAACCCTTGACAGCTGTTTGTCAAACCATTCAGGATTTGAATAAATAGCTGTGTAATACAACAATGTTTGCTTACGTTATAAGAAGCAAAATAGTTTACATTTATTTACTACGTAATTCTTTTAGTCCACCGGTACACAAATGCGAGACACTGCAAATCATAAACCCAAAAATTCAGTTTGTCCTATCACATTTATCCAAGCATTGAGAAGCGGCGAAGTGCTGTAAAACAGAGTGTATCATATCTTCACGACACTTATCTTAGCTAAAGTTTTATTTGTGCGGTAACATGTGTTTTCTGAAATAAGCAGATGAATATTCGTGATTTTTTCCCGAGAGGGTTCAAACCTCAGAATGATAGTGTCCCTCTCCCCGCCTATGAACATGTACAAATATAAGTATCATAAATCAGCTACAAAGTTCTGTTGCCATACTGAAAGATTACGCGCAGTCTGATATTGACAACTTCAAATTTACGCAAATAGAAGCGTCGATAACTATAAAGTCATGGAGACTTTGTGCGTTCGTAACTTTGCAAGTTTCGGGCAATTATGTGCCCATAGTTTATGATTATGTACGCTTTGTTGCGCGTAAACGAAAAGTTATGAACAAGGTGACGCGCGTAACGCGAATTGTATGCGCATTTTTGTAGCCTACGTGGTCCTAGGGGTGTTTAGTCCCACCGTAGATTACACACCATCTAACTGCACGTTACTACACGATACTCCAATGCGAGCACAAAGGGCTATTTACTTTATGAGCTTATTCTTAAGGCCTTAGTATGTCACCACTTATAATAAACTCGTTTATTTCTATCAGTACAACACAATTCAAATAATACACATATAAGACACATAAACGGCTGAACCGTACTCACCTTGATTGCGCAGCTTCTGAGGCCGACTGAGGCCCTGATCTAACTGCGCAACCGCTTAAATAACTTTTCTAAACCCGATTTCTTAGAACTCAAAAGAATCCTAGTTCTGAAATCTCCCTAACCCGTTAGATTTTAATATAATTGCTGCCAACCGGGTTATGAATTCTTGGAACTGTGAAATTCGCTCTCTAACATAAATTTTAATTTCTGCGTTAGAGAACCCCTTTTTATGAAATTCTTGGAACCTCGAACTCAAAACAATTTTCGTGAAAATTCAGCAGAAATACACTTACATTTCCGCTCATGTAAGTGTAATAGTTAAGGCACCCAGTGGCTACACTCAAATTCAACATGCAACCACACTGTAGCCGTAACACACAAATTTTAAAATTTTGTATTATTTTACACTCTCTTAAAGTTATAAGTTTCAAGAACTAAATAAATTATTATTAGCAGAATTGGCCGAGGGGGTGTGGTCGGTAATTTCTTAATGGGTGGGTCAATTGAAGCCAAATTTGGTATAGATGATCTACAGTGTGCCCTATGGCATTTGGCATTAAAATCTCATTTTGTCCCAATCATCCCCCTGCCAGTTGCGACCAAAATTATACAGATTATATTTCTTTAAGCTTAGCATGCTGGGAATTTTTGAACAGAAAACAATAAGTCTTAAGGTTTTTATATACAGACTCATAGACTGACGCTATACACACAACTCAATTAAACATACACAGCTTTCACGTCGCTTACTAAGAATATACAACAGCAAATCTTGCACATAAATACACATATCACAACAGCGCGTGTAATAAACACAGTACTCAGCGAACACACACACTAAACAACAAATAAACAGATTTTGTTGATGACCCAAAATAACAATTTCTATAGAAATGTGTCTCAAAAAACATCATTAATAAAAGAAATAGGCTCAGTCCAAAGTATAGGGGGTTAACCCGCTACATTACCCCCTCCGCCACACAAAAATTTGTCCTCAAACTTTCCTAGTTCATATCCATGTTTTTTTCGCCACTATATACAACATACAGATACATTAGTTATAATTATCACGCAAGTTTTCGTTCTTTTGCATCGATTGTTCATAGCTCACAGATAATCGTTACTGAACGGCTTTACAACAACACTGTTTCAATTATCAATCGGCAGCAGTACTCATATGCGGTGCAGTAATAGTTCCGACGACGGAAAGTTCTGCATGATCGTTACGATCGCCAACAGTCAGTCTCCCACACTTCTATATCGAGACCCATACGTCACCTTCATGCAGTTACAATTCACCGAAGACGTTAATTGGTACACCACCTATCGAATTAACGACCACCAGTACGTTATAGAATTACAGCATAGTTTGAGGCAAACATATAACGATACATATCACGCATACAAAACGCCACATTTATCGAACATACATAGAAGGCAGCATCACTGTGAATTATCACGAATATTAACCGACGGCTTGAGACTACGAGGAATAGTTTGACTCGTGCTTGTAAGATTAACCAGATTGCCGTTCTGTAACATATCTAATAGCACGTATATGTGAAATCGATGCACGCATATTCCATGGCTTCCATATTATAATTCAATATTTTCAAGATAGCATACTACAAAATATACTTTTACATGTACGCTCATAGATTGACAAAACACATTTGTACACATACTTTGATAAGTCCGCACAGTGTTGTTGTTAAAACGACACCTTACAAAATTCATATTATATAAATCTAATTATGAATTTTAATTCCTTGACTGTAATGAAATTTATTAAGAAATTCGCATTCCACGAATTCCTTGTGAAAAATACAAAAATCCCAATTATCATCGAAAATCCCAGTTATGAAAGTGTTGTAATCTGACAAGGGAATTTGAATATTAAGTGAATGTTCCAATGGAAATGTTAATATATTTGGTGAATGTTTCACACAATATTTTTCGTTTATCTAGACAATATATAAACTTTAAAATACTGGAAGTAGTTTTTCAAATCTGTATATTTTAATAAGCATTACCAAAACACATCCTGACAGAAAACCCAAAAAGGTTAAAGCTTAGACTTAACATGAGGTCCAAAATAGTGATCAGGGTTTAACTTTCAAATAACAAAGATACAAATAAGTTATATATTGCTTAGATACAAAGACAGCAAAACGGTATCCTAGCTTCTGTTCAACGCCTAAAAGTAAAATTTGTGCTTACAAGATATTTTACCCCGGAAAAACATATCAAATTTCGCCGAAGAAATAATAACCAGTATCATTTATAGCTTCAGATATTGTAAGAAATATCTGTTTCAACTATTACATTTATTAGCATGAAACGTATAAAAGAATTTGGGCAATTTGATAACTGAAGCAAATCTTTAAATAATAACTGTAGCTTTTAGTAACTAAAGGTTCTTACGCAGTATTTGATGTTTTTCGGCAGCTTTAATTAATATGTATACCAGAAATGTTCAATTTAATAATCTTACAACAATTTTTGTCGGATTTTATATACGTACACATGTTATATAGCCCACGCAGAGACAGTATAGGTGTTTTACAATAAGTTACAGCCAATTTTTACAATGTAATTTATAGATGATTTTCACGCCATGATACCACATCGAATGAAACAGCACATTTGTAATTAATTGTACAGTGTATTGACAAAAACGTAAACAACCGCAGAATTTTTTTATTTTTTTGTTAAATCATGTATTTCTACATATATATTTTATTTATATATTTTCAACATATATATATGTTTTGCGAAATATATTTGAAGCATTTGTGTACATTCCTCGTTTCAATCATACATATGTATATTAAATTTTGTGGCCTGCACGTTTTCCATGTTTCAAAACCTACAGTGCACGTGCGCAAAGCACTGAAGTTTTTCGAGCCATGCAGGAATATTATTTCCTCTGCAAGTCTAGTTTTTTTAAGTGGTACACATAACATCATACATCTACTACGACTGGTTGTTGGTAGTAAATTAATTTTTTGAAACTTCTTCATGTAAAAGCCTTTATTGTTTGTCTGGAAGTTTTGTTTAGCAGCCACTGCAAGACAGTGGGATATACAGTTGTTACAAGGAAGCACAACAACAATCAATCATTATGCACGTATATTTTTTTGCAAGCCGCGATCACGCAGGGACATAAAATCCCCTGCGTGATCATTTGAAAAATATGCCGAGGCACACAGGGACATTACACCCCCTGTGTGCCTATTCTTTATGCATTTAAACGGCACACAGAGACATTACACCCCCTGTGTGTCACATTTTTTTTAATAATTTAGTTGCGCACACGAGGCTTTATACCCCTCGTGTGTCGTCAAGAAAAAGATTCAACAAGGCGCGAGGACTACGGCAGACCCACAAGGACATAAATTCTCCTTGTGGGTCAACCTAGGGAACCTACGTCAACAAAAAAGGTCCGTTGGGTTTCTTTTCTAGGAATAGGTTAAAATATTGCCACCTCCATGAGTTGTAAGTACAAATGGATAGTATTTTATTCACATTAAGATGGGTTTTATACGACATAAATTAACAAAATTTCAGTAAAAGATATAGACATTTGAATAAACCGATAGTATTTTATTCACATTAAGATCAATTTTATAAGACATAATTTAGCAAAATTTCATTAAAAGGTATAGCTATTTTTGTTGTATAGGTGAGTCTAAAATAATTCTTCGATCTGCAAGTGTTGCAATACCGTTGCGTTTAAAGTCTAGGAATAAGCTTAAACTTAAACTTTACACGGTAGTGCAAAGGCACAAAATACCAAAACTGCACACACAAATGTGATTTGGTAAAACGACATATTTAGGGTTCACGCGAGAAAAACCTTTTTTGACCAATTTTACACGGGATTACTCCCCTGAGAAAACATATACACCCAAGCAAAGTCCAACTGGATGGCCACTAAACCGGAGCCCAGTTCGCAAACAAATTGTTTATAAAGTAAACATATTTTAAGAAATAGGTACAGGGTTTGAGAACCTATCCAAAATTTTATTTTTTTTACCCTTGAGCACAGGATGCATTGCATACAAGCGGCTAGATGGCCATTAAACCGGAGCCTATCCGATGACAGACGGTATTTATGTACTAAAGAACACACATCTAAAGGACACGATAGCAGAACATTGAGTCTGTCTTTTGTTTTTGAGTGAGTGGTCCAACACGTGCACAAAACCAATTTAAGGATGACCAACCGATCCCGTTGCTCACACCCCGCCTTGGTTGAAACTGCATACCAGGGACGCCGTCAACAGTGCATCCTCACTGTTGTGTGACCTCAGGTACACGGCTGATTTTCATCACCTGGCTAGAGCAGGGGACATGAAAGGTTTTCCGTGAGCAACTTGAGTTTAAAACTGAGAAAGCCAACTCTCTGTTTACACCAATAAGGACTAGTACACACATCCAATTGTGAAATACTAAAGTCTTTTTTAATGAAACAAAAACCATGCAATCTGTCAACCTCGAAATTAAATTTTAATATTGGATGTGTGGATTAGCTCCTTCCTTTAGGTTTAAAAAATTCTTTTTCAAATTTTGGGGAACACTTATTTTTAAAATTTCATTAATTTTTTTGTCAAGCACTTACTTTTTTTACCAAGTGTCAACAAGGTGCTGAAGTTTTTGTAAAAGGTTTTTTACTAAAATAGTTTGAGTGCAATACCTGGTACTCTGCTAGTAAACACGTAGCAAATTACATAACCCTCCTCAGATTGACGTTTAGGTAAAAGAATATTTTATCCGTA
>JASANE010024186.1:0-31720 GCA_030248225.1 Trileptium ribeirensis | reverse complement strand
CTTTTTTGCACGTTATTGTTGAGCCCTCATTGTAAATATCCTAACCTTAAGCTTTATGATTCTGCTGTCATGTCCTTTAGGTAGGTGTTATTTAGTACAGAAATACTGTCAGTGTTCGGCTAGGCTCAGGTTGAATGGCCGTGGCCTTCTACCTGCGTGTATGCAATCATGTGATGAAGGGCAGCAGAGATTTTAAAAGACCAGGGACATTGTCTCAAACCCTGTACCTATTTCTCTGAAATCTTAGTATGTTGTACTAAGTCTAGTCTAGTATATTGTACTTTATAACAAATGGTTTGAGAACTGGGCTGCGGTTCAGTGGCATTCCAGTTCGACTTTAGTGAAGTGCATATCTTTTCCTCATGGGTGAAATCCGTGTAAAAATAAGATTTGCTCAGGTAAACCTTATTATATGTTGTTTTTAGCAAATCACACGTGTGTGCCGTTTCGGTCTTACGTACCTGTGCGCTGTAATGTTGAATTTTTTCTGTTTATTCCCAATGAAGCCAACCAAAACTTTTAAGCTATACTGTAAAACAGACCCGACGACACTAGATGAATTTAAACACATGTGGATGTTTTGCGCTGATCATAACTAAGCGTTGCTACCGTGTCGACCAGGCTGATCAGGTCTTTGAAAGTGCGTGATAATTTTATGATCGTTCAGCTCTACAATAGTGAATTCCAAGACGAGAAGAAACGGTGCGACGACAGCTATTAATCACTTAGTTATTATTTTATTGTTCCAAATTGTGCTGTTAAAATCCCACAATAAGAGAGTAGATCACAACATACAGCTATTCTAATTAACTATCGTAACCTGAGGGATTTTTATTTACCATCTTAAAATGTTAGAATTCATATACTATATTTTTTTAAAAATATCAATTAGAAGAGTGACTCTATATTGCATACCACTTGTACTTGCTGTATTTGGTATATATTATGCAAAGTTAATCTCCGAAAAACTATAGCAGCATTGTAATCATTAAAATATGTCTATATTGAAAAAGTGACAAAGAAAAACAATTATTTTACTCAAATCAACAAAAATGGTATTTTCCTACTCAACTGTGCATTATTTTAGGAAAACTCCATTCTCTATGCTCGCTGCAATTTAATGACATATATATTTGGCAAACTAACTTGTGCATGATCTAAGAGCTATTTAAAGATTATTTGTACAGAATCACTAAATTTTAAATATTACATTTAAATTGGAATTAGAATTAGCTTTTGTATAAAAATTTAGAATTCGTAAAAGCAAAATAAGCAAAATATGAATTTGTAAATTGTTTGATAATGTTGTTTGATAATGTAATATATCTAAAGTTTTGTTGCAGGTGAAATTATAAACTGGAAGAACTGTATAATTTTGAGTAAGCTGACTTCAATGTTCTTTTTAAATTTGTCACTCATGTTTTGGAATTTTGTGTACAGTGTGGGAACTTAAAATTAATTTGACAAAAAGTATTCATGAGTGCTCCTGTATCGCTACCAAAATTACAGAAGTTCTCAGGGCTCTCATACGTGCTGTAGCAACCGTTCCATTTTTTGAAGAAAATTTATGTCTTAACAGCAGTATAACAGACACCAATTTACCTGATTGTGTAGCTACCGTCTTTTATTGCCACTGTAAGAAAACTTCCGTTTGATCCGTAAAGAATATGAACTTTGAGCGCAGTTTATACGTAGCGAACCACAAATGGCGGGTTCATCAAGAGAAATTTGAACAAAAACATACCATGAGATTACGTAACATTGTATATCCAAACAAGCGTCTCGAGCTTGACGAATCTGGATGACCCTGGCCACAATGTAAATTATTAAAAACCTAAAAAGCTATCGCATACATACAATAACATCATACTCCATCACATGCACGTTTACATTGGTAGAAATACGCATTACAATACGCTTCACGACTAGGTCGTTAAGTTTAGCATTAGCATTTTTAAACATTAGACTATTTTTAACGCTAGGTCTTTGTTTGTAAAGATTAATTCTAAATTTTTAAGAGCCCAGGAAAATTTTTTACTTTATTTGCGTTCAAAAACAGAGTCTTTTCCCAGAAATAGTACCTTTGACACCTTAATGGAGCTACACACTCCCTAGATTAATACACGCAGATTTAATCAATACCCGATTTTCCCGCAATGTCCACATGTGGTTCACTTGGCATTAAGCTATCCACTAGCATCCTTTTAGATTTACCGTTTTCCATTACACTTGTCTCAGTGTTACCACACTGACTGCCTACATATGCTATGATATTTTGATGGCGTTGCCGTTTATCACACAAATAATCATTTATAGATTGTTTGGAAAATCCGACGAAACGCACGTCGATCAGCCAACCATCGATTAAATTCCGCGTTTGAAGTTTCGTACCTGAAAGCTGTCTGAGAACCTTTTCGGGTCCCTGTATTTCCCTATTACTCTTAAGTTTTTACTCAATTCCAAGGTGTTAAGCTTTTGAATACATTAGTGAGAATCACTGTCAGTTGGCCTTAAATTTTGTTCCAAATGTTCCAACTCAAGCGAACATATAGAGTTTTCAATACACTCTTGCTTACGTGCCTCAGCTATAGCCGTTTGAAATGATTCAGGCTTGGCAGATAACACAAATCGCCGAATTGATCTGATCAATCCATATAGAAATTTGCCATTGCAATAGTATACCTAGTCTCATTAGATAATGTAGGAAAGGCTTTCCTAACCAAGTGGTCTCTTGCGTAAGTTTCAACGGATTCGTAAATACTTTGCGACTTCTCTCTTAATTTAGCACCATAACTGTAAGTGACATATTTCGGCACCAAAATTTCAAACAAATTGGTTTTCAAAAGATCATAATTTTCTTAATTTCACATGACATATTTTCCCATTTCCAAGCAGCGTCGCTGAGCAAAAAAGCCTATAGTATACGACCCATGCCGTCCTTAAACCACTGGTTCGCAAACGAAATGCGTTGGAAAATTCTTATCCATTCTTCAAAAGCATCTCCGAAGTTTCCATAACAAAGAGGGTTGTCAAAACTTGCAGATCAGTTTTTACCCGCCACATTCAAACCGTGTTGACAAAAACTCATTTTTTACTAAAAAATTCATTTCACAACTATTGACCACCTTGGTCTCACTAGAAATTGTAACAAAGCAATTATTTTATGCAATTACACTCAAGACATTCAACAAATTTCGGGTTTTGATAGGATTGTTTTCGATCCAGGCTTGCGGCACCAAAACGTAGTCTACGTGATCCTAGGGGTGTTTAGTCCCACCATAGATTACACACAAACTACGACAATGCAAGCACGAAGAAATATTTTATTTTATGGTCTTAATCCCAAAGCCTTAATGTGTTGCCATTTATTAACAAACATTGTTTATTTCTTTTAGTACAATGAACAGCTAAAGCTCTACACACAATAAACAAATAGACGGCTGAACCGTACTCACCTTGATTGCGCCGCTTCTGAGGCCGGCTGATGTCCTGATCTAACTGCGCAACCGCTTAAATAAACTCTTATCCCAGACCAGAAACCTAGAAGGTTCTTTAGCAGTGGTTTACATAGTTAAGACTGAGAAATTCTTGGAATTATGAGATTCTTTCTCAAACTTAAATGTTAATTTTTGTGTTAGAGAATAAGTGTTTGTGAAAATCGCGCAATCCCAAACTGATAACAAATTTCGGAGAATCCAACAGAAATACGCTTAAATGTCCGCTAATGTAAGTGTAATAGTTAAGGCACCTAGTGGCTACACTCAAGTCCGATGCGTAACCACACTGTAGGCTTAGCACACAAATTTTACAATTTTGTTTTAAAACTCTCCTAAACTTTATAATTCCAAGACCCTATGAAATTCTAATTGTCAGAAATTACCGAGGGGATGAGTCCGTGGCTTCTTAACGGGTGGGCCGACTGTGGCCAAATTTGGTATGCCTAATCTTCAACGTGCCCTAGGGCATCTAGAGAACACATATGCCAAAATCATCCCCCCTGACCAGTTTTGTATGAATTTTTGCCATGGATATAATATGTTGAGGACTTTGTTATTTTTAATACAACTAATCTTTTAAGATTTTTACGCACAATACACAAAATTGCAATATATACACGTCACACCATTATTATACATATTATCTATCTTATACGCATACAATTCTTACAAACAAAAACAGTAAACAAGTTCACATACGTTTATATAATATATGCTATGTACTACAATACACACGGTTAAACAACACCTTCTACAAACATAAGACACTGTGTACACACAAAGATGACGCAACTACGTTTAGGATCCATCGGTAGTTCAAGACATATAACCGTTATAGGCACGGCATGAGACAATATCAAATTAGATAAGTAAATTCTCTCATGTGAAGTGAAGTGACTGACTTCAGCCCGTCGTGTTTGGGGTTCACGACTCAATACGTCCCCCGGCTTTACATGAGGAATCTGTTTGCCCATGTAATACGTCGTTACATATCGCATTATCAAAAAACTTTAATATGGCGAAATTCTGTCCAGCTACGTATAAATTACGATCTGTGATAGCTAAATGTAATATTCCAATGTAAACGAAATGTTGTGAGTTCGCTGCATTTTGGGTAAAAAGCGTGATATTCAACGATTAAAAATTTTGATTTATTTTGTAAATTACGAAACAATTCAATTGTTATAATTATCGTTACACCGTCGTGCGGTAAACTCTGTTGTCACTACACTGTGCGTGCAGCTCTAAAGAGTGTTGTTACAAGCAGTGTAACAACATTTGATATAGTGGATACAAGCATCGTTCTGAAATGTCAGCTATTTCACGAAGCTTGTAGCGACTGATAACATTGTCATTACAATGTAGTGACAACTGCTGTGTAACGAGCACAGCGGTTCTCGCGTAACCTTGTGCAGTGAGTGCACGCATCTTAATGTGAACGACGCATATGTTGCAATTTTATATTCTGCACGAATTAGTTTCGCTTTGTTCATATTCCACCAAAACCCATGCTGAGATGAGCTTTTTGTAATATAGGCTTGTCCACCTGAAGTGGTTCCCGGTTCGTGGCAGTTTTGCACTTGATTTCAATCATCTGTGGAATTGTCCAACTGTTCTCTTATTGTAGCGTTATGCACTGCATGATTATTAATAAGAATATCTGACATGCCTCTTTGATCCTTAAGGCAATCACTCTCTTTTACACGGTATTGTCCTGTCTTATTCTATCGTTCCTTTCATTTGATCTATTTTTGTTTGTAACGTTTTCTGAATTGCTGGGATTTCTGCTATTACACGCATCTTCGGTAGATCCTGATCTGTCTCATATTTACAGAATATTTGTTCCGAATGTTTTGAAGTTTCTTCTAACATTTTAACTCTTACTTGTAGTTCCTCTTTGAGTAACATCGCACGTGTGAACTAACGCCCCTTTATAAACACTGACAACACAACGCTTCGCGCGCGTTACGCATTGATGCTAATGTGCATCAATGGCCACAAAATGAATAACAATTAAATCTAATAAAGTTGCCAGTGCGAGTGATTTGTTCTAGCTAAAAAAATCACAACTTTTTCACTATTTCTGTTTTCTCCTGTACGTTATGGGCACGGCCAAATCTAAGCATCGATCTTAGCCTCTTCTAAACTGCTCTATATGAAGCATATACCAAGCCTGAGCCTAAGTCGGGGGGCTAGCGCCGCCTGTACCAAAACCCCTCCCCAAGTAAGCTGTTATTTTTAAGGACATAACGCTACGCTCCTCAGATTGACTTATGGCCATCATGGGTATTTAGAAAAGTGGAATCGGTAGAAGGACGAACTTCTGAATAAACATGTACTAAAATATAAACATATTAAGGTGATATTCTTTAGTGACATTAGTTTGGTATCATGCTGCGCTCATATAGTTTTTGCTTGTTGCAAGAGCAATTTAAGATTTTTACAAAAATTTATGTAATTTATCAATCTGCGTGATAGTTTGTCTGTAAGAAAACTGTATCTGTTCCTATTAACAGCAAGTTAGATTAAAGTTTTATTTAGCAAATTTAGCAGTGTACTAACACAACGTCAACATCTGACATTGTTTTTATCTTCCGTGAATACAAAAGTATATACTACATAGCACATAATTCTTTTGAAAACTGTTTTGGGACCGGTGGCTAAGATGTTTCCGTTGGTTAGCCGTTTTTAAACCTTGAACCAATAATTATACACTCGGTGGATAATTGTGCTTGGCGGACTACATGTAAGGTCTTAGGTCATACTCTTGTCGGTATATTGTCAACATTAAAAACACGAAACAATATACAGCTCAAAAACGAAAATGTTGCTGGATGTTCGCTCTCAGACGTGAATGTTATATTATTTATAGGATAATAACATGTGTTAAAACAGATACCGCATTAAGTGCAATTTTGTCCAGGAACTAGCTGAGCCAAGATATGAGTAATATGTGGCCAGGTTCTGAAAGGACTATTCCCTAAGAAAGAGAATAAAGAAAAGGATTATTCCCTGAAGCTCGGACTACCCTTGAGGCGAGAGCTGATGACAACAACTTTGACAGGTAGCGCAACATCCTTGATGGTCCGCGCCCTGGCCCTACCCGCCTTACATCCCTCTGCCGAAGGCGCTCAGAGAATTTTGGCTAAGATGGGCAAAAATCGAGTGAAAATAAGCAAAAAAGTTAAGAAATGGGCGCAAACACGTAGAAAATTGGCAGAATTGGAGGAAAATTGGCAAAAGAAATGTCTAAAATTCTAAGAAATTTTGACTTCCAAAAAATTGGAAAATTTAACACCTCCCCTGCGGACCGGCTGGTCCGACTCGCCTAGCTAACCAAAGGCATCCCCCTCTAGAAGTACCCGTTATCCTTCCTGGGACCTCGGACCTCGTGCATGTTTGGTACATGTATAATTGATTTTTCACATGTCGGATATGTATATGGCTATTTCGCAGGAGAAAAATTGATTTTCATACAATAATGATTTTCACTAAAACACACTAAAAATGAGTTTTCCACATTTTGAGTAAGTTTCCCGAAAAACCCAGGTGCTAACCTACGATATTAAGTGAATGCAACAGCGCCTTAACATGACTTGTAATAAAATTTTACTAACCAAAAGTTAGCTAACTTAGTTCTTGGCGGAGTTATATTTAGATTAAAGTGGAAGTGACATCATCAAATGATCGTTAATTCAGCATGCGCTACTTTGCCCGAGTAACTTTACATTAGTTGAGCCCGGCGTTATATTTCGGCGTAAACCAATCTGTGCGAAGGAAGACCAAACAAACAAAAGCCTGCTTACAGCTGGGGATGAATGCAGTAAATACGTATTTCACAAAATATAACAATAATCAGTACAGCATGCAGTAGTTATATATCAGTATAAATAAACCTGATCACAGTGTCTAAGGTGTAGCGTAATGGTTCCAAATGCCGATGGACCCTATGCTTCAATTTTTACGGGATACATTTACCGCGGACGTTTATTTCCCAGCACTTATCAGATAGCTTTATAATTTCGGATTGTTGCAGTAAGCTCTTTGGTTTGTACAATACCGTTAAGCATTATAGCGACAGGAAAACCTGTTGCCAGACAACGAATTTAAGGTCATATGACCAAACATGTTTTTAATCTAATTTTTGCTATGATTCCAAACCAATTTTATTTCCGAACAATTCAAGGGTCCAGATTGATTTTAAGAGAAAAAATTTGATGACTGGTTGCATATTTTTAAGGCGGCGAGCTACTTTTCCACAAATCTGACTCTCTGGGTTCAATAACAATTTGTGAAGCCTAGATTTATGAAGTGTTATAAAATTTGGAATGCATTTTTGGTGTTTTTTAGTCTAAACACACAAAATTTTCTTAAGGACAACGGACACATGCAAACTTCAAAGGTTTATACCTATTACGAAGTTCAAAACGGCGTGGTATTCCGTCAGTCGAGCGTTGTTGTGGTTGCTATTACCGTAGTAAATATCAAGCATTAATTGGGAGCAAATATGGTTCATATCCGCGAATTTCTGAATTACTAGCAGCATTTCTGTACTACCGTGTGATGAGAACTACATGACTGGTTTACCTAAGCTTTAACGGCTTATATATCTTGATTACTACATTGTGGTAACGATATTGTTCAATGATACCATACCATATCGTGGAATAAATCAATGAATCCAACCAACTTGAATCCATAAATGGCAAAGGTTTAGACACTTCGGTATTATAAAATATAACCCGCGAAATTTTTATCGATTTCGCTGAAAATTTTACAGCATACTTTATATCGCACGGCGGTATTTATTTCACCTAATTTCGCAGAAAATATATAAATCTAAATCATTTAAAACTTTGCAGGTATTTGCTGTATACAAATTTGATGACTGCTCCCATAAACTTTTAGATATGTGAGATAAGAAACAAAAGTAATTTTAGAGTTATTCATTTATAATTTTGTGCAAATTTGTTTGCATTGCTACCGGCGCCTTACTATTTAAGCTTTGTACAGTTTTCCAATTTTTAACCGTACACATTTTAGCCTATTATAAAAATTAGAAAGTAAATTTAATAACTAGATTACTGTAAATAAGTAAACAAGAAGAGATGCCTTACCAAGGGCCTTTTTTAAGATTATGACTGGGAGAGGCAACTGACCCTCCCACTCAGTGGACTTGCCCACCCCACTGCAGCAAATTCACTCGTCCAATAGTGCACATGTTTGTCTTATGGCCACGAATTACCACGAAATATTTAAAGTTGTTTAAAGTAATTTAAAGTAAATTGCAATACAAATCACTTTCATAAAAATGTTATAATGAATAATTGAATACAGATAACTAGATTTGTTCTTACGCGAAAATCGTTGCCCCCACTACACCTATTTATGATGTCCCACACTAAATAACCGTTGCCCCTACACTCCGAATTGCCGTTCCTCTCAATCCACATAGTCATTGCCCCCCCCAAACACTCCAAGTAATCGCTGTTCCAACCCCACTCAGAATAGTCGATGCCCTCTCATTCAAAATTTCTTAAAAGAGGCCCTATCTTATCCTCTGCTTTTCTAAAGTTTCTGTCTAATTTTTAGTGCACTGTAGAAAACACACAATGCCATGAACACGAAACATGTGATAATAATTGACGATAGCCCTCAAACAATAACTAAGCCACAAAATACAACAGTAAAAAATAAAATGACTAAAACCATAAATTCTGGATACGACCAAGCTTGTGAAGTCAGTCTGAGCGTAACCCAGCCTCAACAAGTTCCAAATAATAATACCACAACCAACAACAACATAGTTACAACAATACAAGTTAGCGGAGATGAATGCACGAGCAATGAAGATTGTGCTAACAACTTTGACGATTTTGCAAATGGCACTTTACGAATAAATGTTGGAGGAACGCCGTTTGTGCTGACGCATGTAACGATTCTAAAGCGGCCGCAAACACGACTATATACATTGGTGCAAACCATCACTGGCGACGAAGCTTCTACGCAAGCACTCGGCGGCGCTGTCGTACGAACGATTGTGGATGACTACTGGTCCGAAACCGACGAATACTATTTCGATCGGTGCCCGCACATATTCGACATCATTGCCACATTCTATCGTACAGGTTTCCTTCATAAGCCTGAACACTATTGCAATATTATATTTCGAAATGAATTATCCTATTGGGGCATTGATTCGGCATATTTGATGAACTGCTGTGATGCGGCGCGATTACTGAAACATTTGTCTCAAACGTACAGCACTAGAATGAAGGTAGTGTTTTGACATTCTAAAATAGTAAATTTTTCCGACCACTGATTTATTGTGCAAAATTGACTGTGTTTGGAATCCTAATAGTTTTCCTAATCCAGCCACGCTCCTCTCCGGATGCATTAGACTTGTTGTCATGATTCTTTTCCGGCAATACAATATTTCCGTGGGAAATTATATTCAAAACATTTTTGTTGGTCAGTATCTCGGTTACATTTGTTCCAAAAGACACGAATGAGATGTTAGCTCATGCAGCTGTGGTTGCATTTTTTGAGGAACTTGTGGCCATTTACAGACGCTGAAATTGGGCTCCTAAGTCATACAAATGATTAACCGGCTTTTAGCCTTGGGAAGTGAGGGTGGGGTAACGGACAAAGATTTCTTGTCCGCTGCTCTCTGGTGATAGCTTAGCCTCAATGACAGTTTAGAATGACTCAAGCAGCAAACGAAAACATTATATTTGCATAACAGTGTAGCTGTGCCACGCTTTAAGAGCACCATTATATGCCTTGGAATCATATAATAAACAAAACCGTCTCATGCAGAGAAATTTTTGATTAGCTTCTATAATTGATCATACTAAAAGAGAATATAAATTTTGTCACCAGATTATATTGTTCGAATATTAAACCAATCCCACACGTAGATTTATCTATATATTCTGTGTAATTAATCTAGACTGGCTGTCGGGATCACCCACAGTCTAAACCTCTTAACCGTGGATCTGCCGTGCATTCCATTTCAAAGTTGAAATCATTCTTCTGTTCTCACAATCTCTAATACTACAATGCCGCTTTGACTGGAATTAGGCGTTTACTGAAAACAATATATATATATATATTCCCTTCAAACTTTATACTGTTTCAGTGGTCAAAATTCACGATGTCTGACAAAAACTTTTATTTAGATGTTTTAATACAGATCACTAATTTTCTTGGCAATGTGTGAGCACGCTTTAGATGCGTATACAATCGCTGTTCTTTTGTCAAAATCATAAACTTAATCGTTTGCTTTCGTTATGTATGCCATCGGTATTTGCGTTTCAGTGAACGCAAACAAGAGCTCTGAGATGTACGAACACGATTTGTGTACGCGCACATTTCTCCATTCCGCACGTCTGTCAGCGTTCGTTCACCAAATGACCGTTTCGGACAGTTATGTTCACAGCCCATGTTTATTGTAGTATACGGAAAACACTCGGTTGGTACTCGCGCTATTCCGCGCATGCGGTCAGAAAAATGCGATGCTAAATCGCAAAATAGCGACCGCGGACAATACCTATGTGTTGATGTATCACAAATCTTTGCTAGCGTAGATAAGGAAACATCGTGGTTTATGTGAATTCATCGCTTTTACACTCGTGATCTGACTTGAAAAAGAATCCAAGTGCATGTGCCTCCTAAAGTGGCTCACGCATAAGCATACGGGATATGTTACGTCACGAAGCTTAAGCTTTGCTGCTAAAATAAAAAGAAAGGTCATCAAACAGTAACAGCAACATCCAGAAGAAAAAGAAACCAACAGCATACACGTTCACAAGAGAGAGGATTATCTCCTGATGGCGACGTCTCATGGGGACCTTCTCATGGCGCCGTTGTCTCTCTCAGGGAGCCCAATTCTCCGTTTGTAAAAATTGGGGAAATTCGAAAAAGTTTGGGAGAAAATTAGCAAAAAATCGGAGGAAATTGACAAAAAATTGGAAAAAAATTGACAAAAAATTGGGCGAAAATTAGCAAAAATTAAGCAAAATTTTTAGTTTAAAAAATATCGAAACTTATACTCCGACAACCGCCTGATCACATCATGTCCCCGAAGCACCCGGCATGTTACTCTGGGACTTCGGAGCTCGTTCATGAATGTCAAGAAGCTTGGTAGTCTTTGAGAGGGACACGAATATGGTCTTTCGGGCGTAGCCAATGGTGTTGGGGCCTGCCAGGGGGGCGTCGGAGTTTCTTGCCGACATGTAGTCTTTCGACGTCTCAGGTGGGCAATCCCCATAGCTCCCCTATGAGCAAACTAGTTATTTCGATGACAGGGTACAATTAGGCGATAAGGTAGATCATGAGGCGCCTATTAAAGCAACCCATATACTAATTTCGGCACCAGCCACTACGGATAATCACTTAGTTTTCATCATATACCCAAAACAGGACAAGAATGTCATTCAGACATTGCTCATTAAACTTAATGTCTTAGACATTAGGTTTTAAATTTCCGTCAGCTTAGGGGATGTCATCGGGAGGGAGAGAGGTCTTTAAGCGCGTGGTAGGGGGATAGAAGGGGTAAAACCACAACTCTTGCGATATTTTTGCCGATTGTACCCCAATTTTTGCTATTTCTTATAAAAAATTTTTGCAGCGCGCCTTCGGTGGAGCCATCATAAGAAGGTAGATATGGCTTGGGAAGTCCGACCATTAGCAGTTTAATCCAAAGCAATCTTGTTTTCTGGACAAAATCTAGCTGAAATTTAGTTATTTTCCTTTTAAACTTTATAGCTGGCGGACTGTCATTTGTGCCAATATTCCCGCCGTAAAATACATGTAGTATATAACTACGGCAGCGCTTTCAAATTGTGAATAAAATATCAGAGCCAAGATTTTAGATCTGAATGAAATCAAATAGCGATGGTGACATCTATTTATACTTTGACAAAGATGCCTGAATTTGCTGTTACTTTCGCAGAACATATTTGAGCTATCTATATATAACTCAATATCAATCGAATAGGCTTTTGCGGGGCTGAAAAATGGCCAACAATTGACTATTTCAGAGCCTAACTACATAAATTTTTCGGTTACTGCCAGTAAATTGATAACAGCTGTTTGGATTGCGCTTAAATTTTCAAATGGTAACTTTGGAACGCAGTACACGTGTAATATAAATAAGTGATTCCACGAACACATATGATGGCAAAAACGTATTTTGGACTAAAATTATGCTGATTCGGCTGTTATGTACGCATAACTTGGATATATTTTATACCGATAACTTTCTTGCATCAATTTAGTAACTGCGATTTGGCAGGAACCATACATGCTCAAGGTCCTAAGTTCCAGGGGGAGGTCGTCAGGACATAAATTTTTGAAATTTTGTATGGCTCAAAATTTTCTTTTTTCCAACTTGCCACCACTTTTTGCTAAAATTTAACCTTTTTTGCCAAAATTATCTCGACGTATTGACGTACCAGCATCAATGGAGATAAGGATATCTCCCAAGAGTATGGGCGAAACCCATAGGGGACGGGCGGGTTCGGGCCGCAGGAAGAGATCTTCGCCTCTCCTATGAGCGTGTATGAGCAGAACCGTTGGATACATTAAGTACAGGCAAACTTTGATTTATAACTAAAAGTTAATGTACTCATTATTGACAAATAATGCCAACTGTAGCATTTTTTCTTTCAGAGCGCTTGTGTCCTGGTAACCTTTGAAAACTCGCACATTCCTGCTAGTAAATTTTTAATTTTCTAGCAAGAACCGTTTTATACTGATTGAGCTATCGCATACATAGCTGTTGCCCATAGAACATTATATCTTAGTATCGTTTGCATTGGCTGGTATCGTATACAGTTGCTAAATATCACAATTATTTTAATAATCTATTAATTACCAATACACAGCAACAGCACTAAAGTGCTAAATTTATTGCAGTGGAAGAACTCCTGCTGTTGAAACAACGATCAGCTTCCGACTGTGAAAAATAATTGTTTAACAGTTTTAAAAAACATAAAATGTAGAAAGAACATATGCGCCCACGCCTTACAAATATGTTGTTATAAATTATCAAATATAAAAACTATATTAAATTGCAAGAGGCTATGTGCAAGGGAAAGCAGGTTCAAACGATAGTCGGCAACAAACGATACTACTACGCTAAATTGTCAGGGCCTCGAATCTATCGTTGTAATGTGAATTTTCTGAGCATCAAAAAGAATAAAAGAATAAAACTGCAGCTCAATTTAAATCTGGCGCTAGATCTCATGGCTTTCAATTTATTTTCTATAATGAAAATATAATCCTGCAGTGTTGAGTATCCATTTTGTTGACAAACAAAACCGGAGATATAGCGTAGTTGCATTGAGTAAAGCCCAAACTAAATAAAAATTATGACATAATCCTTTACATATAACACAAAATTATGGAGAATTTTCCTTTATCCCCCAGCCCGAAACTTTTAACATATTGTGGTACCATTCTATTCAGCTCGAACCAGCCGCTCCAAAAAATATCCGTTTCGGCGATATTATGATAAATATTTTGGTTCTTTTCCATTATCCCTCTAGCCGTGTTTGCCCAAAAATGGTCAGAGATGGAAATTTTGGTACTTTTGTAATCCTCGAGACCTCCCCTGATCATTTCAACCCAAAACTCGAATTTTTAAAATTTTAGATTTTTTGGGTCCCCCTTAAGAACCAAAAAATTTTTTTCTTAAAATTGTATTTTTACCCACCATTGAACACGGCTTGATAAGCTGAATCGAATGGTGTTATATTTAACGGAATCCGATCACCGGATCCTAAGTTGTGGCCAAAAACTATCAAAGGCTCAGCAATTGAACAGTTTTAGGCCATAACTTAAGATCCGGTTATTGGATCCCATTAAAACTAGTGAAGCTCGCTTGCGAGCCAGAATTCGAGTGGTGAGAACAATCCCCCGAAGTCTGTTGTAGAAAGGACACACAAACAAAGCCTACACATAGTACGTAGGTGCAGCATTATATAAACCGTGAATGATGAGTCATAGTTACGCCCGCCTATTTTGATAGCCAACGTATGCAGTAGACAAAACGTACAACGAGTACAAAAGCAATGAACTAACAATTTAATAACTCAATAAAACCCTAAATTGGCCGTGAAAAGAACGTTAAGGAATTCAAACGGACACTTGAGAAAAATCTCATTTTTCATACCAAGTATGAAGCAGAAGTGTCAAAAATATTTGCCACACAATATTTTTGACGCTCGCAATAAGCTTGTTGGCCCAGAAAACCCCATATAAGACACTAAAAGCAACAAAAAACACACATTTAGGTGCATTTCCCACGACTTTTCACCAAATATGAAATTTGGCGCCATCTATAAGCTTATAGACTCCAGATTTGGAAGTAGTTGAAAAACTTATTATATAGCTTTGCAAAGCCCTGGTAAAGCTACATGGAATAGGCCTATTAGTTTGCGGATACCTCCTTTACTTATTGAGAAAAGTCGCATAAACTGGAGGGGTGCCCGAAAAATGGGCCAAAATGACGTCATTTTGCCCCATAACTTTTCCCTCGGGAAAAAATTCAAAAATCGGGCTCCGTCACTACACCTAAATCGACTAGCGCGGATCGAATGAGCTATATTGCATCAAAATCCGCCCAACCGTTATCGAGATCTAGGTGCGACAGACACACACATACACTGACAGGACCTCCTCCAGAGCCAAAATTGAAAGTTCTCGTTCCAGTCGCTCGCTTCGCTCGCGAGTGGAATGCGCTCGCATTCGATTCAGCTCGTCAAGTCGCGTCAAATGGTATGTAAAAATCCAATTTTTAAGAAAAAATTTTTTTGGGTTCCCGAGGGGGGACCCCTGGGATTCAAAAAATCTAAAATTTAAAAAATTCGATTTTTTGGTTGAAATGATCAGTAATGGTCTCGAGAATCACAAAAATACCAAAATTTCCAGAATCTGACCATTTTTGGGCAAACGCGGGCTGGGGGATAATGGAAAATAACCAATATTTTTATATTTTTTTGGTACCAATGGTACCCTACGTCCTCAAAATTTTTGATTTTGTTCACAATTTTACGTACCATTCAAGCTGACTATTGCCAACCTGAGCAGAATGGTACGGAAATCAACTGAATCAGATTACAGTTTAAGGAGCTACACTCGTTTATGCAAAAACCTAAGCCTGATCTTTAGTCAACGCTTAAATCGTTCACCAATAAACTGATTAAGCTGACATTATTACACCATTGGCAATGCAGTTGGAATGATAAACAAAATTATATATTTAATCGAAAAATTTTTTTCGAAAACAGAATAAACAGAAGCCCAAAATTTAATAATGTGACCCAAAAATCGAAAAATTTTTTTGCCATAAATTTCCAGCACTGCAGCGTAAGTAATGAGACTAGTAGTAATAATATTTACAACTATGCAGAGCATAGGTGTCGATAGCGGCTAAAAGGTTAAACCTCCCTCTCAAGCTAAATCTACTTCCCCAAGGATCTGCACTGCGCCCCTCCACGCCGCAAAAATAGGCAGAAACAGGGTAAAAATTGACAGAAATTGCTGTAAAATTGGCACATAAATTGATTGGAAGTTAGAAAAATTTAAATTGGCAAAATCTTGGCAAAAATTCGCAAAATATGGAAATTTTTAAGTTTCTAAAACTTTCAGAAATTTGCCAGCCTAGCCTACTTTCTCTCCGAGGACCCTACTCTTCTGCTGGGAAGCAATTGAAATTCATTTTCGAGGATCAGGGCACAAATAGAAATTTGAAGCTTTGCGTGCCACTCAAAAAGCCACGAACCTATTAACATCGTCGAGATTCCCCACTCCCCACTCTGGTAAGCGAGTATTTTTCACTACCACTCTTCTGTTCACTATGCTGAAATTCAGTGAGATTACATACAGACAAAAAGCGCTTTCCACACTTAAATGTTACCGTTTTAAACTAATGTGCATTGCGTATAGTCTTGAGCAAGTTTTTCCTGGGGCGAACTGAACCTGGATCCTCTTTAGGAGCCTCGTGCGCTAGTCACTACGTTGTCAGGGAGCTTTTGCTCGGTTCTTTAAAGAACCTCGCAAACCACGCAGGCGCAAACGCACACTGCACGTCAAACTCGGTTAGCGCGTCGCGTTGTAAAGTGTGTCAATGTAAGAACTAAAGGGCCATTCGAGTGATAGTCTAACGTTTGATTAATCAAATGATATTCGAGTTTTTGATTCGGATCGAAAAGTGGGTTCGAATACTACAATTTTATAAAATCCGAAGAATGGAAACAATAGTCGGAGCAGCGACTACGTTTTTAGTTTCGTATTGCATAGCTCAGTTTTCTGGATTCGCTCAGAAAATAAGTGTAAACTCACTATCAGGACATTTTGTAAGTGCCTCAAATCATGTATATTTTATAGGTTTAATCGTTACAAATACGTATGCCGCGCATTAGAAAACTGTAGCAGCTGGCCGCTGATATTTTTTTGACGTGACAATAAAACGTGACCCAGAATAGGCTAAATTCAAAACTTCCTGAAGTGTATATAATGTAGTAATGTTATCAACCCACTTGTCACTTTAAAACATTTTGCAACAATTTTTGCAAAACCCATAAAAATTTCATATATGATGTATAGTATTCCTGTGTGCGATTCAAGTTGATTTTGATGCGTCATAGCTTAACATGGCTCTTTCGTCCAATTTGCAATTGTTGAGTGACGTCCATCTTTTTAGTTAAACGACTCCGAATCGCAATATGATATATGCAATGCTACAACATCGTTAAAGCAACCGTCGACGTATCGTTGGGGATCCCGAGTGCGAAAAGAGGTTTGGAGGAGTTTAGAATTTCCTTGGAGCTCTAAGCTTGCATTGGTATGTTTTTATAAATTTATCCTAATGTGTTATTACGTAATTATCACATCAGAAATATACTTAATTTTTTCTGTTAATGCATTTACAATTTGCATTATGTCTTGTTCTTGTTCTTCGATCGCAAACATACCATGTCATGTTTTCTCTGCGGGTGATAGTATATAGAATATAAATATGTGTAACAGGACCGTTCCGGCCCGTTACGTGCTTTTGCAGGATTGTGGTGCTAAAATCATTTAATCACATCCGAAATTGAACCCGATCACGATACGTCGGTTTTCTAATTGTACCCCAGTACACCCGTTAAGGGCTGCGGAAATCTACATTTTATCAGGATGGTCAGTATATTTCAGGGTTCCATGGTCATATTAATAACTGTGTGTCGCCTGTAAGCCACGTTTACTTTTTAACGCTTGTTGCTTATTAACCGATGTCATTTATGTGCGTTCATTGCCATCATTATTGCATTTGCATGAAAATTTTATAACCAGAGTATCGCCATGTGGAGTTTATCTGGATAAGATTAGGCGAACACCTAGGAAAGGGACTTAGTCTTGGGTAAACCAGAGTTTGAAGTAAGGTTGCCGAATAGCATAGGGCGTTAGGTCTCAAATAGGAACCTGAGAGCACGATTGGAATTCGACCTGTCGCTTACCAGCAGTAAAGCTTTACGGTTATGACCATCCGGGAATAGGAGGCCATCGATAATTCGGGTTAAACCATTGGCTCGCTAATGATCAGAGCAAAAAGTACTAACTTTACTTAGGCTGGACAATACACGTAACCATGGTCGCGCATAATACACATCGCCATGGTCGCGGCAACAATGAAAAGCTAAAAGCTTAAACTAGCCTTGATTGGGGATACGGTAGTTTTCGAGTATTCGTAAACGACGGCTGACGGGCCTGTTTGTCGGCCCGTAGCCGCTTACCGGTTCAGATTTCGGGCAGCCGCCCTGAAGACTTCTTGATAGAGAATTTTACGCGCTGTTTTAATGAGGTCAAAACACCTCAAATCGCACGTGGATCTAACCGTGACATCTAGCAGCGAAACACGTGCGTATTTATGTATATATGTGTATATATATAGGTATATAGCTGATTTTAACGTTCCCTGCGTCCTTTCTCGCCCCATCGACCGAAATCCTAATCTGTGTCCCCTGTGTCAACGCCATGTCCGAAATCTCCATGTCTGGCCAGTGGTGCCAACGGATTTCGTTGAATCGTCACTTTTGGAACCGCTTGCTTTTGCGAAACTGGCCATCCTTGGTGGAACTACCTACCTCGTCAAACAGCGTCTGTCACCGGATAACCAAAGAGAGTCGTCAGGCTCAATTGTGCTCTTTGATACGCCCGAGGAGGGCCACCGAAACTTCCGTTCTCGCGTCATCAACATCTAAAATCGCTTTACTAGCGCCATGGTAACCGGCCCTTGTTTTTATTACCGCCGACCAGAGTTTTGCATATCATTACGTAGCCCACCTATTAGGGCATCCAACGAGCCCAAGCGGGTGTCGATCCGACAAGCCAACACGTCGTTATACGGGTTGGCCCTCTGGTTTGTGACCATTCCATAACCCAGTACCACAGTGACATAAATCCCTGTCTGTTTTGCACCATGTCCGTACCCGATTCCTGATTGTCAATGAGCACATTCGACCCCTACTTTAGGCAGACACAAAGTCATACGGCGAGCCTCTGCCCGAGTCCCCGCTGGCTCGCCACAACCTGTTAAAATGCCCCTAGTTCGGAACAATAACTAATGATGGGTACAAAATAATCGACATTTTGTTCTCGACTCAAAAGTGGGCAAATCCCATTGTGTTCACGACGTCAAAACCTCTCCAAAAGTACCCGGCGAGCCTACGTCCTTTCTCCCGTTAACCTGGAACGGCCGCCTAAAGCGCACCCGCCACAGCCGACACTCTCTCTATTGACGCCGTTTAACACCTCTGTACATGCTGCCCGTGGGACTGAGGTATCGCCCCTCATTCGACTCACCTGGTCGTGGTGAGCCCAACGATGCCCGGCGAGCGTCGTTCTGCCCAGCTATTAGGGCGGGAGAGCCCACCAAAGCCCCTATACTAATGTACATAGATTGACCCGAGTGGGTCTGGCCCCAATATTTCGTCAGCTCCCCCTTGTGTTTGGTGTCATTCGATCCCATTTTTCGTCCTGGGAACAACTAATCCCGGCACGCCGGGATTCCCTCGGGAACCCCCGGCCCCACCACTTAACGTATCCCTCTCTTTTCTCTATCTTTCTTCTGTCTCTCTTTTCATCTTTTCTTTGTTGTTTTTGTTGCGTTGTCTTTCTCTCTTCGGCTGACCCTTTGGCCGCCGTTGTTGTTCGTTGTTTGTCGACGTTGCTGCTGTGTTCTCGTCGCACTAATGACCATCGCCGGAAACGACTACGAGGACGCTCAAAGAAGAAAGAACAACACAAAGAAACAGAAGAGCAAAATATATATATATGTGTATATTTAAAATATATATTTACATAAATTTTAGAGTTTTATATCGTATATATATAGGGACATACTTGCCAGGGCGAATTGGGGGGGGGGTAGGTTTGGGGACTAGTAGCGGCTCCCGAGAGACCCGGCTAGGCATGCCCACCCGCGGAGTGATGCCTGGGTAGGCGCTACGTCCCCGGCCCCCTTTGGGGTCCCGTCCGACGACCCACGTCCTCCTGGGACGCTTGGAAGCCGACACTTTTGAGATAGAAGATCAAGGTAGGATGTGATTTGATTTGAAATACCGAATTGTTCTCGTGGCAGAGGGTCATGCTTCATATCGTAGTAGAGCGGCATTAGCTGGACGGCGTCCTGGGATATCAAAGACGATGGAAGCAAGGAATTAGCAAATGGTGTTATGACGGAGATAATGCATGACCGGTACATGACGTACCAGGTCATCAAAGTGACAGTTTAATGCCGCTGTTCAAAGATTACACGGATGAGTAATGTCCACATTCTCTGACTGTGCACTGGTCTCGCTTCCGGCTATCACGTTCGACGTTACGCGGCTAATCTAAACGACTAGGAAATGGCTGTGCAAGCCCAAAGCGGGAACAGATTTTCAAGTTCGCGCGAATTAAATGCGTTGCAGAAGTTACGTGTCCCGGGATGGATTAACAATGGTTGTAACAATTTTTGACGGCTTAAATGGTGGTACCTGTTCTACTGATTAATGTCGTCGATTTAGTTAAAGCCGTATCCGGCACTGATGACGGGAAATAACTGCTTCAGAGTTCATAGGATCTTAGAAGATGAGATCGAAATCACAGATGGTCGACCTCCGACTATTCGGAGGGTTCAAATTTGATGTCGGCGATCTCACCTTAAAGCCGACTCTCCCTAAAGAAGTTGATGGTTTACGGTAGAGTTGACTTCCGGAAAATTATAAATTTGCTGATTGGATCCCAAGGCTGATTCGACAAACTCCGACCCGTAATAAATCGCCCCTGATTGAGAGCCGGAGGAAAACCACGCGAAAAGATCGACAGAATTTTCGAGGTTGGTGCCAACGCTAGAGAAAGTCGCATCAGTTTGACTTCGGCAGCACGGAGTTCGGTCGACGCTACTGACCGGCTCCGCGCCTCGGCTACAATAGCGCGCTACGTTATGTTTTCTTGTTTCTTCTTTGTTTTCAAATGTTTCGCTGGACTCGATTTGGGCTTGTGCGGGGCAAGATGTGATACCCTTGGGCACGGTTGAAGTTTTTGTTTTAAACGAGGAGTTAGCGTGCCTTCGGGCAGGCTCGTAACAGGCAGTCACCGACGTGCATATAGGTAAGGTGACCCCAAAACGTCGTGCCGGAATGTAGCCAGTTACCCATTTCCTTCTCGTTGGTTTGTAATCCGTCTTAGGGCAGACCCACCGAAACCCCGACGTGCTACGCCTTAGTGCAGCCTGGAATCAATCAAATGGCTGAGTTTCGATTCATGTGAGTAGGTAGGTTCACCAGCCGAAGCCATTCTGGTTCTCTGTGGTCGTAGGTAGACTACAAACGCACCTATTGGATATAATATGTCCTCAATTTTGCATGAATTATTGCGTTGAGTTAGATTTGGAGAATTTATTCCTGAGGCAACCGCGGTTAAAATATTCCCTGGAGTACTTATGGACTTCGTTCAATCTAGGTGATGCGTTACAAGTTTACCATTTTGCCAGCTTGTTTAAAACTTTTTAGCTTAGTAGAAGGTTCGGTAACAATACCGCTTTTGAGGTCGAACGGCTTTGAGAACTAGGATGGAAGACCGGGCCTCGTTAAATTGCGGGTTCAATGAAAGTCGTTGGTTTCATTGTGAGCTAAGAAAATTTGGAAAGAGAGAAGAAGCACAAATTCTAGGACTGAGACTACTTGAGTCTAAGGGTTAGCCACGTCGAAGACATGCATTTGGGTTTGTCTTGCTGTTTTGGTTTATGTGGTCACTTGGTTTTGCGCATATTATTGATTTCGAATTTGTACAGTATATTTCAGGCCTATACATATCTCGTGACGTAGTTGTGACATTTGTAAAAACATCGAGTTGTACACAGAAGGCCCAGAAGGCTGGCTTAGAGAATTGCCTGCATTTGTGTACCGAGGATACTAGGATGCGTAGTAAAGGACCCGTTCCGCCTAAGATGTATCTGGAAGACAATTAACTTCACTTAAGTTTTAGCAGGCATTGTCCTATGGACGTACACATTAGCGAACAATCTTAACTTAGGTTCGGAATAGCACATCACCATCAGAACCCGACCATTAACGCCTTCGCGATTTGAACCCTCGGAACCGAGATTCAATAACAAGCGCAGATCCTTGTTGTTGCAGGGCCCTTCGCGTAATGGCATCGCTCGTGCGACGGGAAATGGTGAGAGAAAGGGTGACTCTCGTGGAATAGGCCTACCGGATGGGGCTAAAGTGTCGTATCCAGTCGCCTGAATGTAAGGATTTGTATGATTCAGCAGTAGGAGCCATGCCATGTGGACGAGGTTACCCGCCCGAAGGACTCGATAGACTTAGGTAGTTTCACCGCGCTTATGGTCTGCTATGGGGCCACTGTCCTCGTTTCTGGCACGACATAGTTACCGTCTCTATGCGTTATCAGGGCTCGTCCAACTAGGAGAATCCCAGAGCGTTGGCATTACGGCTTAACTAATGGTCACGCTTACCTAGGGTATATGCTACATCGAGAGTGCCCACCCCGACCAAAGTACTAAGTTACCGTCGTCCCTCACCTGCTGTTGGCTGTAATTTATACATGATCGGCCAGCCGTCTGAATAGAAAACTACAAAAACTAGTGTAGGACTCGCTCCAAGGGCGATGTTCCAAGAGGGTCGCTTGAGGTCAAGAGTATCTCTGGAGCCTAGTGAGGGTAGGGACACTCACGCCATTGATCAAACTTTTGTAATTTGGCACTGAGTGGTTGTATCGATTAATATACGATAATTTAATATTTGGTTCCGCGTATCTTGTTTTATGGTGATTTTATCCATACTCATGCGTTTTTTTCTATTTTGGTGTGGCAGTACTACTAGCGTAGTAAGCGCAATCCTTGTCCTCCGCTCACATTTGCAACCCATACCCCGTGACTTGGGGACACCCCGCCGTTCGTTTACTTACTTTCTTTGAATAATAGTAGCGCCGAGCGCTATGGAGAGCGAACTTCGAAGCACGCCAGGAAGCATTACCCGACTCATAGCTGAAATAGTTGTCGCTGACATTGGGCGTCCTGGGGATGACAGTTCCTGGTCCGGTAATTACTGGGATCGCACTCGCTCAGGCCACACTTCTTTCACTTGGATATACTGTCAATTATATGAAAGGATTGCTAGAATACGGAAGTTTATAACCTGTGTCGTCGCATGCTATTCCTTTGATGACCTCGCTTATCTAGTATTGTATATAGATCGAAATAAAATCTTAAAAATCACTCACCGTGACCCGTGTTAGTTACTCCGGAAGCGTTATATGTCTGATCCGTCGGGTCCAGGAGGACGAGCCAACCCTAACCGCCACGACCTGCGGACGAGAATATCCCACGCCCTGACGGGTACGGTTTGCCACCAATGTTAATTTTATACAGGCAAAAGTGCGAGAAGAGTCCGCGGAACGCTTAACCATTGCAAAAGTTCAGAAGAACGCTCAAGCATTAATCATGCTTACAAATTTACTAGGTAAAATACTTTACGCAAATAGACAATTGTGGCTGAAACAAATCAATAACTAAAGCATCCGACACTAAACTTCCAGGGGCGGTCGGAACCCTGTGAGGGCCACATAGCCATAACTGGTTCGGGTGAGGGGCCCAACCGATTGCAGCTGAGAATAAACTTCTATTAATACCGAACACAAGTATACAGCTAATTTTAGGACAACAAAGCACTAAACAACTTCCAAATGAGACTACCATAGGGAACATCGATCTGACATTATGACTTGTGAGCAGGTTTCGATGTCAACCTCCGTGGGGGACCTCAGCAATCATACCCAAAATACTAGACACGTGCGCAACCAAACAGGCGGGGTCCTAACACACCTCCTGACGACGAGATCTGCCTGCGACTTTCTAAGCTCCATAGCTTCTTGGGTTTGACCAAGAAAAGTGTCAAAAGTGCATGGTTTAGGGTCCACCCTTGAGGTTATGATAGCCGGGGTCGTATGGGCATGGTAGTAGTAGGAAAAATGCCGGTTCTGGCTCACTTAATTAATGACCTGTCAAATTTTTAGGGGAAATAATGATTAATGACCCTGTGTCACGTGATTAATTACCATTATAAAATAAATACATATACATATATACGTAATAAATATAATAATAGTCCCCTTCCACCCACGCATTCATTACCCTTTTATAATATATACATGTATACATAATACGCATATATTAATGGGTCCCACCATCCACTCATATAATACATAGCATTTATGAGTTATCACTTTGGAATGTTATAGAAGTTTCTATTGGGGTTGTTCTAATAAATCAATCAATCAGCATCAACTAAGATTTGAAACCAGCCAATCACCGTTATCCTTCAATACATGAAAAGGCTATAAAAGCTGCTATACATTAATTTTTCAATCAGTTTGCAATGGCGCTTGTTTCTGAAATGGTCGGTTTTGTGCTTACGCTGCTCTACAAACCACTTCGCGGTTTTTTGGCCACGTCGTAATGTCGTGGACCCTGCTGTATTCCTCAATCACAACAGGCGACATTTGGAGAATGCGATCAAGGAACGGCTGTCTACATGGAATGGACTCAAGGCGTATGTAGGAATGAAGGTTACATTTGAGAAGGATATGGATCCTGATACGACAATCAGCGCAACCTTCTCTGGCAAATTACAACGGATACTCAATTTTTCAACCGTCAATCAACATACATCAATGGTTTTCGACGATATTTTAAAGAACATTGACACCTTCGTTCAACGTGGATCTGGCTGGATTGTCAAACAAGTGGAACACATTGATCTTCAATTGGCTCGATACGTTGGTTTACGAGGGGCAATATACAAGCCTCTACCAAAAACAATTCAATCGAAAAAGGCTATCGTCAATGTTCAAAATACAGACAACAAATATTTTCAACGGGCAATATTGTCAGCTATTTTCTCTACAGATAAGGATCCTCAACGACAAACTAAATATGAACCTTATGTTGATAATCTCAACTTTAACGATATCAACTTCCAAGTACAAGTCAGCGACATCAACAAATTTGAAAAGCTCAACAATATTGGGGTTAGTGTAATATCTTGTGACGAAGGTAAGCTAATACCTCTTCGTATATACGAGGGATCGTATGAACGAGTTACTAATCTGCTTCTCAATAAAGGTCATTATTGTTGGATCAAAGATTTATAAATCGTTTGCTCCATGGACAGCGAGGATATCAACATAAGTTATTTTTGTGTCAACGATGTCTCCTTCATTAATATTCACAGCCGAACCTAAATCTCCATACAGAAATGTGTAAAAACAACGAATATACTCGAATAACGTTCCCCAAAGACAACATTATGGAATTTATAAACACTCACAAGATGCTACGATCTCCATATACAATCTATGCCGACGTCGAAACTTTGCTTCCTCCAATCGATTCTTGTCAACCAAATCCGTCAACCTCCTACACTGAATGTTATTAACAACACCAGGTTTGTGGATATGGGCTGATTGATATATTCCGATGCTGTGGTCAAGATACCAGAGAAATGGGTAAATAGGTGGTATATCGAGGCAAGGAGGCGGTTGCAAAATTTTTACTGAATCTAGTTGAATTGGGTAATAAGTATCAAGAGCGTGTCAATAACCCAATATCGTTGCAAATCACTAAAGACGATTGGTTCCACTACAGCTACACTACAGACTGCTTCATTTGTGGCAAACAGGTACTATACGACCGTGTCAGAGACCACTGTCATCTTTGTGGTCGATTTCGGGGTGCTGTAGACAATGAGTGCAACATTAGCTCTAAACTCAACCGAGATGTTAAAATCTTTTTCCACAACTTACGAAAGTACGCTGGTCATCTCATCAGCAGGAGATTGATAAATTAACCAATCAACTTAAAATTGAACTGAATTGTATACCCAAAGCTGCTGAGGATTATTTATCAGCATCAAACTTCAACATCAAATTGTTGAACATCAACAAAGAACCACAACATACGACCCCAACGGTTATCTCGCTCATCTGTTCGCTATACACGACTCAATGCAACCAAATATTCAACCTTATCTAGAAAATGACGAAATTGAACTGTCTTTTGTATATATATACGTCTTTTGTGGTATCTCTCGATCAGCTAAGTGAGGGAGAAGACAGTGATACGACGGATAACGAACTGTTGGATAACGTTGCAGACGAAGATAATACAGAAGCGGAAGAGAGCTTGAAACCCAAAAAATATTCTTGGTCTTTCAAATTTAAAGACAGTTTTCAATTCCTATCGTCGTCCCTCCAAGCGTTGGTAGATCATTTAAAAAAGGATGGTAAATTTCCGGCAATGACAACGGAATTTGGGAACAATACGGAACTATTATTACGCAAGGGTGTGTACCCATACGATTATATGGACTCTTGGGAATGCTTTGATGAAACGCAAATACTATCTAACAATGCGTTTTACAACAAACTAAATGATCAAAATATAACTGAAGATGATTATAAACATGCGGAAAAAGTATGCTCTGAACTAAATTTGGAGAACATGGGACAATACCATGATCTCTATGTAAAGACTGATGTTTTATTGTATTCAAAATATGTGATATATTTGAAAGTTTTAGAAATTTTGCTATTGATAAATTTAAGCTGGATCCAGTACATTATATAACGTTACCAAATTTTGGATGGGATGCTTGTTTAAAGTTGACAGGTGTTCGGTTAAAATTGTTGAAAAACTCTAACATGTACATGTTTTTTGAACATGGCATACGAGGAGGCATTTCAATGATTTCACACCCGCTATGCCATAGCCAACAACATGTATCATTAAAATTATGATTCAAGTAAAAAGTCAAACTATATAAATGTACTTGGATGCGAATAATTTATATGGATGGACTATGGTTCAGAAGTTACCCGTAGATGGATTCAAGTGGGTAGAAGAGAGTCAGTTGTCAAAGATAAATAGGAAAATGGACGAGAACGTGGGATAGGTCTTAGAAGTAGATCTGGAATACCCAGATTACTTACATACATTACACAGTGATTACCCACTTGCTCCAGAATCTATAAAAATTGAAGACTCAATGTTGTCCCCGTATTGCCTCCAGGTAAAGGAGGACTTTAGAATGAAATACACCCCAATCAGAAAACTTGTTCGCAATCTCAATAATATGTTTAAATATATCATACATGCAAGAAATTTGAAACTCTATACCGAATTAGGTCTCAAGGTAACTAAAATTCATAGGGCAATTCAGTTTGACCAGCGAGATTGGATGAAACCCTATATTTTGTTTAATACCGAAAAACGTAAAGGAGCAAAGAGTGATTTTGAAAGGGATTTATTTAAACTGCTAAACATTACAGTCTTTGGAAAAACTATGGAAAATGTACGGGCTTATAAGGATATTAAGCTTATAAATTGTCCGAAAAAGTTTCAGAAGTTGGTATCGAACCCTCGTTACAGTGCAGTACAATCTTTGATGAAAATTTAGTGGCGGTTTCAATGAAAAAACCAAGTGTTTGTTTACGCAAACCAATTTACGTGGGGCTTACATTCTTGAGCTTTCCAAAATGTTAATGTACGAATTCCACTACAAATATATCAAGAGCAGATATGAATGTCATCTGCTGTTTATCGATACCGACAGTTTCTGCTATGATATATACGCGGACGATGTCTACGGTGACATGAAGGAAGATATAGAATACTTTGACACATGTGACTATTCACCCGATCACTTCCTATACTCTACCAAAAACAAAAAGGTTTTGGGTAAGATGAAAGATGAGACTGCTGGGATTCCTATTGAGGAGTTTTGCGGATTGAAACCAAAAATGTACTCGTTAAAATGCGGAGGTGTTGAAAAAAATAGAGCAAAGGGTGTCAAAATACAAACCCTAAAGAGAGCTACACGTATGGATGATTATATTCAGACTCTTCGAAATACAACAAGACTGAGACATTTTATGAAAAAGATTTCAAACAATAAACATCAACTGTATACGGTTGAGCAGAATAAGATTAGTTTGAGTGCTTATGACGATAAGAGGTATAGTTTACTAGATGGGGTAACTTCTATTCCATACGGACATTGTAATATTATGGATTGTTCTGATTGATATTTATACTTTGTATTTATATATGCATTTTGTTGTATTTATATACTGTATTTATAATAAAATTTAAAAAATTAGCACAAAATACATGAAAAGGATGCATATCCTATATTTTACAAGTTAATATGGCTAACAAATCTGTTTCGTTTTCTGAATTTGAACCGTTAATATACCAGAAGCAGCAAAAAGAATCTATTTGAAAAAGGTCATACCAATAATCGTTATTCTGCTTACAACGATTGCAATAGAGAGCCGTTTTCTGATTAACAAACATGAAAAGAAGCCTTGTGTTGAAGGGATATCACTCAACGAACCGCTATGTTTCGAAGATTGGACAAAGCCTCGCAACGAATCTTTGTTTCCAGCTCGTGGTTACAATATTCATTGGGTGAACCGAGCAAGCGATAATCTACAATTTCAGATAATACTTCATCCTCCCCGTTCCACCAAACTGTGGAGGGAAAAGTCCGTCTATCTATTTGATGTATCTAAACATCTATTTCGAAGATTCGTGATACCGTATAACAATCTCCTCATGCTGATTCAAACAGACGATACATACAAGGGATTTTATTTAACATATTGCAACTTGGAATACTCCTTCATTGCGAAATTGTCAACCTTCAATTAGCAACGGGTCTTTGAAAAACGACTGTTTAGAGTAAACATTAGAAATGCTGAGCTATTCTTATCACGCGCAAACGAAACATTTGGAGTATGAAAATAGCAACACGTCTTAGTTTGTTGTGACAGAAGAATCGAGACAATGGATGATTGAAAAATGTTTAACTGAATTTGATTATATAAAGTATACTGGAAACAATGAATATGTAATGGAGAAATAATTTGATGATATTGTTGGTGTTGTAATGCCCTGTGGTATGTTAACACGTACAGTTAGGATTGTATATGATATTTGTAAAGATAAGATTGTAACCAGTTACCCAATAGACATGAAAAGATAACTGCATTTTGTCTATCTCAAGTATGAAGCTGAAAGATTTATATTACAACTTTAAAAGCCCTGCCGCGCTTTCAGGTATAAACAAACTTTGGCAACATGCCAAAAAATATGGTTTTTCTAAACATCAAGTTAAAGAGTGGTTACAAGGTCAGGATACATATACGCTTCATAAACCCAAACGGAAGAGGTTGAAAAGGGTGAAAACAGTTACCAATGGTCTTAATGATTTATGGCAAGTTGATCTTGCTGATATGACTCGGTTGTGTAGGTATAATGATGGTAACAAATATCTATTAGTGGTTATAGATGTACTGTGTAAATTTGTCAGAGTTGCCCCTTTAAAAACCAAAAATTCAAAATTAGTATGTGAAGCCTTGGAACCATGTTACGTCTCACCCATCCAAATCATATTTTCTGCGACCGCGGTACTGAATTTACAAACATCATCTTCAAAAATCTCTGCCAGCAGTATGAAATATTCTGCTACATTGCTCAGAATGTTGAAACCTGCGCTGCAGTAGCAGAAAGGTGTGTCCGTACTTTGAAATCCAAAATATACCAATATCTTACTAAACATAATACGTATCGGTATGTCGACACTTTACAAGACATTGTGGATAACTATAATCACACAAAGAATCGGTATGGTTTCCGTCCGGTGGATGTAACTGATGAAAACAAATCTGATATTTTAAAGATTTTGTATCCTCCCAGACGACATAGAGTTATTTCATACCAGTTTAAGCTCAACGATGTTGTAAGAGTTGCAAGTGTTCAATTTGCTTCGACAAAGGATACAGAGATATTTTACAGAGATATCTCAAGAGATATTTTACATTACAAGACGAATACCTTCAGATCCACCGCGATATAAAATTAGCGATTATGGGAAAGAAGATATTTTAGGAACATGGTACGAACAAGAACTTAAAAAGTGCGTGTTGGAGATACCTTTAAGATTAAGAAAATATTGCAAAAACGTAGAATGAAAGATGGTACTCATCAATAATTAGTAAAATGGCTTGGATACCCTGAAAAATTCAACAGCTGGGTGGATGAACAATACATGAAAAGGGTATGACCGGCTTATCGATTAAAAATGGAGTCAATACCGTTAGAAGTACCCTTACCTGCATTGTGTCAGGTGCAACGGAGTAGGGAAAACTCATCTTGTACCTCAACTGTTGCGTAGAAATCTATTTGATAAGCAATTTGAAAAGATTGTCTGGTGCTATGGAATGATGCAACCTCTGTATCACCAGTTGGCAGTGAATGTGGATAATTTAACATTGGAAGAAGGATTGCAACCGAGGTTGAAAGGAATGGAGGACAAACTCTCTACATTCTTGATGATTTAATGGAGTACTCAGACGACAAAACATTAGCAAATATGTTTACCCGAATGCGACATGCAAATATTAGTTCTATATTTATAGTGCAAAACTTTTACCATTCTGGAAAGTACATGATAGAAATTTCCAGAAATCCTCAGTATTTATTCCTATTCCCAAATCCTCGTTTGAAGTCAATGATTGCAATATTAGGAAGACAAATGTGTTCTCATAAGCCCAACTTTTTATCTACAGAGTTTGAAATGGCAACCAATGGGAAGCCATACAGCTATATGATGATTGATCTGAAGCCCAATACACCTGAAGAATTGCGAGTTAGAGAAAATATTTTTGATCAAACTGCAGTGTACAAGCCTACATGAAAAGACACATTGCCGTGATATATATAAAAGATATGGAACGTCATTCAGCAACAATATCTCTGGCCTGTGCTTTAGTGAAAACTGACAACAAATGTGTTAAAAGTTTTATGAAAGCTGCCCCTGTATCCATAATCAAGTCTTTGAGCGAAATTTGTTATAACATTTTATATGGCAACATTCCTCTTACTGAGCAACAGATTAAGCTGCTACGCAAACAACGTTCTACAATTACAAACTATCATCTCTGAAGTTCTCTGATAACATAAAAAGACAACATGTTACAATGGATCTTTTAAAAACATTGATTGCAGTATGGCCAAAAGATACCTGCCAGTGTCTCCCAGCTGGTTAGAGAAACAAACACAAACCGATGGAGAACCAGTGAAAGTCAGTGTAGATATCCTCGAAGATAAACCAAAGGATGATATTTCAAGTCTATTTTCCAAGTTTCTACAGCCCAAAGTCAAACTCCTTTCCAGTCATTTGAAACCCATAAAGCAAGATGCAAACAATCGTGTTGAGTATTCTGATGGATCTGTAGGATCAACCCTGTATGATATAGTAAGGTATTTGGTAACTGATAGCGGATGATTTTCATCTCCTTGTCCAATCCACGTACTTGACCAATTTTCAAATAGAGTATATGCGAGGTGTACCGAATCGAGCTTTTAGGGAGAGGTGAGGAAGTACATGAAAAGAAAAGTATAGAGCGGAAACGTTTATATTGAACAATATGTCAACATCAACTACGTTTAAGATTTTTGAATCGAAAGACGGTAGAGCCTTAGCGCTATTTGCTACAGGCTATATTCCATTGAGCAGCGTACATGTTGCTGATTTCAAGGTGGATGATATGACATATAGCAGGATTAGACAATATTATGAATTGGGAAAGGCGAATTACTTCAA
>JASANE010024185.1:0-59254 GCA_030248225.1 Trileptium ribeirensis | reverse complement strand
GATAGAGTATATCTGATCGGAATCGGGTGAATACACGTAGAATAGGTGTAGCTTTTGGTCGTATCGGATCGGAACTAGTGTGAACAAAATCGGATCGAACGTAGACTGCCGGTTGAATGAAATTTCGTAACTGAATTCTGAGTGAAACGAGCGAAGCGAAGTATTTTCACTGGCCAGAGTGGTAAATTTCGATGGGGTCCGTTTCTGGTTTCTTGAGGGTGGCACGCATAAATCAACTTCGGTTGGGCGAATTGACTCGCTCGTAGAATGCTTGACATCTCTATTTATGTCCTTGAGATAGATGCGAAGCCCGATTCCAATATTTTCTCCCAAAAACGGGCCAAAGTGTTCGGGTCCCGAAAGGGCCCATAAATTACGTTACTACTTATCGTAACTTGTCAAGTGGTTTAGACATTACAATATAATTGGGCTCGTTTTGTTGATCACATAAGTCTACAAAACAGTAATATATTGGTTTGCTGTGCGATTCTCCTAAAATGCCGGATTTAGAGCAAAGCGGGTTCTGAAGTGAGTACACGAGACCCAAAATACAAGAAAATGGTAATATTTGCGCAGTCGTGGTAAAATTTCTGTACACCAATTCATCCTCAATATAGTTGCAAATAGTTGTTGCTATTGTCATTATTTCACTGCAGGGTTGGGTCAAAAACGTTTAATGGGCCCCAGGGACGCAAAATAGACAAAATGGTAATATCTCCGCGATCACTCGAGTTTATAGGTGTGCTTGCTCTCAATCTGTAAGGCAATTATTCTCTGTGTAGCTGTTATTGTCATTATTTTGGTGGTGGGTTGCAATTGGCCCGTGGAATCCAAAATACACGAAAATGGTTAACTCCGCAACCACTCGAGTTATATAGGTGTGTTCGATTTCGTTCCGTAAAACAATTCTTCCTCTATGTACTTGGAAATTGCAAGCACAATGATCGGCATATCTTCTCAACTGGTCCAGCAACCTGGCTGATATTCGATGGCTCGCGCTGTAATTTAATGCTCAATATAGCTATGCACATTTCTGTAAATTACATATTCAGCACTCAGAATTCGCTACCATGGCGGTAAGACAAGCTACTAGTACATAACGGTTCTGGAGAAATACGACAATCTGACATGTCCCTTGAATCTTAATCTAAATCCCGATAAGCAGTAACGATGTTTTAGCTAATTTATTACTACAGGGAGAAGTATCACGCATCAAGTTGTGTGACAAAACGTTGTTCGATTATGAAAGTATTTTTATACTGGCTTGTCCACCGTAATAGTGGAAACGAGTCCTGTGGCAGTGGGGGTTCGAAAAAATCGCATAAAGTTTTACAAAAAACTCGGTTTCTTGGGAATTCTAAAATGTGCGGTGATATTTTGCTGGGTCTTGAAAGTAGGCTGGCTGCTGCGTTCACCCCTATTTTCGAAAAGCCAGTTTATACACTAGTTTTCACATAGTGTTTTCGATTGCCAAGTGTTGCAATGTCACCTGTTTACTTACTATAATTGCTTTTTCTAGACTTGCCGCCTCAGCAACACACCGGCATTGGCTTAGTGGCTGACGGTGGTATTGCTCGATTTAAGTCTTTTAAAAAATCTCTTCGGGACTCGTTTCGAACACGACGACGACGCAATCGTAGCGCTGCTGCAGGTGAACCAGTATCCCCGGAAAAAAAACCTGCGAGTCCAACGTCGGAAGCGGAGAAGAAGGAGACACCAAGCGCTGCCGGAGAAGCGTATGTTTTGGGCATCTTTTGTGTGGTAGCCTTGCCGTCTAGGATCACTGCTAGCAGTTTAGACGGTAATTATTCTCAGCAGGGTGCTTTGAGCCGGGGTACCCGAATTTTTGCCTGTGGGTACCTCCGCTTTCCCACGGCAACCGAAAATGCCGCCCCCCCACTTTGGACTAGGCAGTTCCTAAAGTTGGTGTATAAACTGTGAGTTTGTTGATATGTGGCCGCGCTTGCTCGTGAAAATATTGGAATGATATTATTAGCAAAGTGTATATATTTGTATTAACATTTACGATAAGTCGGCCTGGGCATTGCCAAACAAACAACGCTAACAACGTCAACTTTGGATATTAAAGGTTGTGTAATTACTCTTTAGTACCAAACGAAGAAACTAACCAATACGGAGCCTAACCCGCATCATAACAAAACATAGCGTATGTTTTATTCTCACAGCCGTCCTCAAGTTGTAAATGTTGTGATAAATATTTCGTAGTAGCATTTTATAATTTACGCCTAAATTCTCTTTGCCTGTCACGCACAACTCATTATTCAGTATAATACAATCTTGAACTCCGCTAGTGTGGTCATGTCACTAGAATGTCAGAGAACCGTATTCCGAAAGTCGTCTTCTACTCCGAATTGTCGTCCGGAACAAGGAAAGTTGGTCGACCAAAAAAACGCTATCGTGACAACCTCGCGGCACTCCTCAAGGCAGCAGACATCTCCACTGCACGATGGGAGAGTGCGGCGAGCGACAGGTCTTTGTGGAGACAGAAATGCCATGAAGGCATAAAGAAATTCGAAGAGACCTGGATCCTGCAAGCAGTGCAGCGGCGTAGGAGGCGCAAGGAGAGAGATACAACAGCCCAGTCATCAGCAACAGCCTAGACTCAATTCACTTGTCAAGTCTGCGGGAGACTTTGCAGAGCGAGGATCGGTCTCATCTCACATATGCAGACGCGCTATTGCAACCAGTGATCTCATACGTCGCATCGACGGGAGACTCCATCATCATCATCAGAATCATGAATTTTCCATATGACTTGTGCACAAATTAAGCTGAGGGGCGCGTGGCGTTACATCATTAAAAAGAACAGCTTTGTGCGGGGATTTCATAGGGTAGGTGACAGTCATTCCCTTCTCCTTAGGACATTGGTCATATAAGTACCTTAGTTTAGTTAGGCTTATGCAGAGGCTTAGTGTTAGAATTTCGAGGACGACATAGCATGGAAATAACATAACCGCTTTAGCTTGACTTTGACCTGACATGTAGTATAATCGTGCATCGATCTTTACGTTTGCGCAGTTTAAATGATTAATCTCACAAAAGCGATTTTTTTCGGAACTGTGATTTTCACCCAATGGCACCGGCCGATATACTTTAAGTTTTTCCAAGATGCGTCGGATTAGAAATAAAAACTTACTATCTTCTCAGCTCATTCTCTCATGGAATGCGTTTCGAATAATCTAATGTTGAACAGAAATAAATAAAATCTAGCTATCACTGAATTAACTTTTAAATTGCTCTAGTACAACAATTTAGAGAATGGACGCTAAAAATTCCTAGCAATTTTGAATACAATTAGAGCATATTTGGAACAAAATTTAAAATTTTTCGAATGAGTGTCGAGCGAACAGCGAAAGAAGAGCACTCTCATTTATGACGGGTAATGTAAAACTTTTCCGTCGGTTTTTTAACAGAGCATCCGTTTTCGGGAGCATTACTTGTCAGACAAGACTATCGTTTTTCGAGCGAACGAACATCGGAAATATTTATTCTGGTTCAACACTCGAACACTTTCGAACTGCTCTCGTACAAATTAAAAAAGCACCTAAAATTTACACAAGTCTCGAAAAAAATTTGAACACATTTTGAAAAACATTTGAAAATTTTCTAGCCAACATCGAGCGAAAAGCACTCATTAACAGAAGTGAAGTATTGTTACCTTTCTGGAATTTTAGAGGGGCCAAAAAATTTTATTGCTACTAGCGTTTTTAATGCTGAATTACTTTTCTGGATCATTAGACGAGCTTAACGAAGCTTAAATTTGTAACATATTAATAGTTGTCATTGAGTTTAAGCACACGTGCTACATTTGTTTCGTCACATGATAACTAATTTTGTTCTTTCTTTGTAACATTGTACAGCTATTTACTCTTTTTCGGTATTTGTATTCTAGTGCCCCAGCTACTAGTACCGCTGAAGACACTCCTCCGAAGACTGCAGCAGGTGTTAACACAGGCACAGGCGACACCAGCTCAGCACAGCAACAGCGCGCCGCTGCATCGTCTTCAACAGCAGGAGTGAAATCGGCTTCCAGGTAAACACCTTTTTATACAGCATTCGTCAAAAATGACTGGAAAAGTTCGTGTGGTGTTGAATTTCTCTGAAATATAAATATGTAGCTGGAAGTTCTCCCGTTTAATCTAACTGTCGGAGAAACGACAAATATGTCTAACTTAACGATTAAATGGGACACTGGCGTGGGCTCTCCATTCGCTCAAAATTTTGCCAGGGGACATAAACTGGGCCCCTGATTTCAAACATAAAGGGCACTGGATATTGACATAAGGAACCCCGGTTGGGGACGGGCTTCATAATTTAAGAATTGTCGAAATTCACTGTTTTTCGGGGAAAACGGTTAAAATTGCGTCAAAAACCAGGTAGTTCTGATAGATGATGAAAGCTTTTTATCAAATTTTTACTAATTTTAAATCAAGATGAAATTTTATTATAAAGATTTAACTAATTTTTTTATTAATTATGGAAAAGAAACATGTTCCAGGGGTACTAACCGGGGGAGAGGGCACATGTTAATTGCCAGAATCCCACGCCACCCACCAATTTGGAGAACCCAGAAAAATTTTAGCAGTTATTAATTCCGCGGGGAAAATAGGGTGTCCTCCCACTTTTTGGAGAACGCTGTTGTGATGTGTTACAGACGACATATCGTAGTTCATCTGGTTATTCTAAATAACTGACTACCCAATTCAAGATCATACAAGAATTTTCATGTGTGCGAATGCGAATAGTAATAATTATTAATTTAGAAACTGGGATATTCCTCTTCGGATCTAAAAGTGAAATGTTTTGGCTTGTAATTGTTACTTTCAATAACCTGACATTTGGGCACTAAGCTTTAAATAGCGCTGTCATCACAGTGGTAGTAAATCTAGTTCTTTCTCGCATTGCTGAGCAGGATTACTTGTAACTATATTGTCAGCCCTTAAGGATTTTGTAACCACACTCGAAAATATATTATGTCCAAACTTGCCCGAAACTACGACACTTTGTGTTTCCAAATGTCTAGTTAATTGATGTTTTTTTACCGTTAGCTTTACGTAAGTTACACTTATCTAAGCAATTATTCCAAGTGTATCTATAGCCTTCGAAATGTACTCAATGCTACTAAATTTTGTCAATATTGCTCAAAATATTCGACTGAGTCCGATTTCATATTTTTAATCTTTTTTCTTTGAGTTTGTAGGTAGAGAGTTAATGAAGTGAATTATTATTAGGAGCAGCGTCCCAATGTCATTTGAAACAGAGAATTGGCTAATTGTTATGTTGCGCTGCAGTAGTTGTACCACGAGAACGAGTTAAAAATTTTGCAGATGTATTCTATTAGCACAATTAAAAATATTTTGCAATAATTATGGCTTCTTCAAAGGGGGCGGGTATTTTTCGGTGCTTCGTGGCAAAAAAACCAGTGCCTCTTGTTGGGGTCCCCTGACAAAACTTTGGCTCACGCTGGCAAAAATTTTGGCTTGCTCCCTGTGAAAGCATCCATTCCCAGTGACATAGAAAATTGGCAAAAATGTGTACAAAAATTCTTTTGTGAATTAAAAATTTTGATTAACTTGAGCAAAAAAATTGGTGGAAAAGTTAGCCTCAATAGAGTTTTTGCACTGTTTCTGAGGCCATGTATTAATTTAGCGTTTTCGCTGAAAAATATTAAAATATGAAAGTTTTTAGGTTTTGAGACGGGGGCACCCCCGTTCAAGCCAACTGGGCTTTCAGTCCATGTCCCCTGGTAGGATAGGACGCCTCGCAGTTCCGAAACAAGGGCCCCGATTCATGCCTCTGGCAAAATTTTCAGCGAGCGATTTTCAGTCAGTAATTGCAGTATACACATACTATACATTAAAATTATTCACCAATCGTTCCATCGCTACTGAAGCAATTTTCTCGAAACCATTTCTACCAAATGTCGGCTTCTATAATATTCAATATACGGTTACGTTACTACAAGATCACTTGCGATGTCGTTAATTTTATTTCGTTCTTCTTTGATTTGTCCGGCATGACAATTATTATCTGATACTGATGTTAATGTTACAGTCCGGCTTCAACCGAAAAGAGCTCATCGCCGAAAAAGGAATCGGGATCGCCTAAAAAGCAACCACCGATGACGACGATGGCTGACGATAGCCCGCGTCCTGTTGAGCGCAGCGTGGAAGCTCGCTCGGAAACATTAAGCAAAAACGTTATCAATACTTCGCTTATCCGTGCAGTCATTTTCGCCAACACTTATGTGGTTGCTGGAAGTAAGTTATTTATTTTTATTTATACAAATAAGCTGAAAAATGTTTTCAATGGTGGACTAGAAATCATGACAAAACTTGTTTCTGCTGCATTCTCTACTCTATTTGTGTTGAAATTTTGCTACTACAATACCTTATTGCTTCTATTCAGCTACCGTTTAACACAGTGTGGTATATGCATCAACACAAAAATTTAGTGATTTTATGATTAGCGCGTTTTAGCTTTTTGCGGTCTTGAAATTTTGCTATTGAAAATTGCTTTTTGTGTCTGGGAAGCTATCTACAGTTATAATGAGAATTAAGTACGCACAAAGTCGAACGCAGACGATATTGTAATCGACCGATCTTCGTTTGAACGATATTCGTAAAATTAAGTGCAAACTCTCATTTGATTAATCTCAAACATTTTAAGGTTTTTTTGAACTTCGTTAAATAGTCGCAAACCTTGTTCGATTTTTGACCACATAATTTAATTTGCAACTGTGTATTGTCGGAATTTCACTTAATCTATTGTGCATTTATCTAGGACTCGTCCTGGCCTGAGCTTGTCCTGTGAATTTTGCGGTATTCATCATGATTCTTGGCTAATACTGGTTTCTCTGTGACAGTATTAATGTATATTGAAAATTAACTATGAATTCCGAGAATTATGAATATAATATTGGTATCTCGGTTGGGTGAAAATTTGTGGGGGGGACGAACCGGGGCAGTCCCTCACCGCTCCCCGCCACGCCGTTGAACTGTGTACGGACACGAATGGGGAGCGCACGAAAAGGCGGCTGCTCCCGGTTGATCCAGTTAAATTTCGCTGTAATTTTCTCAAAAAATTTTGAAGAGGAGACAAATATTTTTTAGAAGGGGGGCATCGAAAGTTTATGGGGGCACTAGCCGGGACGCCATTGCTACGAATCAGCTAGGGGGCACCCCCCGCTAGTGAGATGCCAGAACAGGTCCAATACTTCCTTTGTCACGCTAACAAATGGAGTGATATCTTAACCTATTTGGTTCTAAGTCAGTGCATTTTAATAAGCAGGCTTTTCATAATTTTGGCCGCAATCTGTAAAAACCAAAACATTATGCTGCTGTCTGTGCGTTTTTTGGAATAAACTGCGCATAAATTGTTTCTGTTCTACTGAATTTGGCGTAGAGCGTATTAGATGTGTCAACCACTGCGAATAAACAAATGCAGATTGACTCTTTCGGTCACGACTGTCATAAACCTGCCAAACGGGTGGGCTTAGGCTTTGGTGCTTCAAAAGCCATTGGACAACACATTGCTTAGTGGCGCAGAAAATAAGTTATTTTACGGTGATGCTCATAACACCTTAATGATGTTAGCTGATTTTTTTGTCATGAGGTGCCTAGACAGTCAACATTTCGTCTGGAACATGATTTCTCAAATTCCGCGGCGATTATGGACAGACTGGGTACTGTTGCTCTCATGTGCGGGTTCATCTAACAACAGTTATATATTTTTGAATCGATTCGCACCATTTAATTTTGTACATCGTAAAATGTGTGCTTACAGTCGCTAAGTTGCAGCTTGGAGCAGTTTAAATTTTCGAGTATTAACACAGCGTCGATATTAGTGTGATGTGTTTTTTTATAATTCTGGTTGTTGTTTCTTGTGATTCCGAAACGTGTATCTGGTTTGACCTCATGCTAAAAAAAATTTTTAAATTGCAAATGCAAATTTCATGATTTCTCTCTCTAAAGCAGGCACTCTTGAATCGAAATATTTGTAAGGGCTTTAGTGCCAAATTTTAAAACCGTAAAATTTCCTTACCAAGAATTTTTTAAATGTTCAAGGTTCAAATACTACTCCAGCGTTTATTGTGGGCTCCAGTGCAGGTTCCGTTTTTATCTATATGATCACGGTTCCTTCCGAAACGGATAACAAGCGTGAAACGGAGCCGGTTCAAGCGCGCCTTGCCAAAGAAATTCAACTCAGGTTAGCATCTACTATTTTCTAAGCGTAAGTGCATTGTAGGTTCCTACACTTGGGTTATTATTTTGTAACGTCAATTCACAATCGTAAAGCCGATAACCATGCACACATAATTGTTGTAATTTTATGTACACGGTCAAGACATCGGATACAGAAACATGTCATACATTTAAGATGTAGGATATTTCCATTGATTGGATTTGATTCGATAGTTTGGAAATATAATTCAAATCAAAAATTACCACTGTATAATTCTGCACTGTGTTGTCGATCCTAACTTTTCGGCCCGTACCAGGCCCACCGCGGGCATTATTACACATCACAATTTTACAGATGACTGATTGGTCGTATTTTTAGAACAATACTTTATACACCTAATTTTCAGACATCGCGCACCGGTAATGGCGTTAGCTGTTGTTGGTGCCAACAATTTTCCGCTAGACAATTGTCCAACAACTCGAACGGCAATGGTCGCTAAATCTCCTAGCCGTGTTGCCTCACCATCGGCTGTACCAGAATCTTCCGCTCAGCCACAAGACGGTGGTTCTAGAGGAGCTGAACAAATGGATATCGAACAACAGCCGTCGGAGCAGCAACAGACACCAACAGCTACTGAAACTTTACCCGAGCAAGCTGGTGAACCCGAAACGGCAACAACTGCAGCTGCCCCAGCCAAGTCGCACGCTGGTGATGCCGGAGGACACAAGCTCATTATTGCATCGGAAGAACAGCTTAAGGTAACAAAGAAAAACGAGCATTGTAGTCTATATAATCAAAAAACGGGATTGATTTAAAAGATTTTGTTCTTTTTGCCCCTCGACATACTTTCGTTACAAGTGACCACTAATCGAAAAATTAGGCGCGCCCTGAAGATATTTAAAGTATTGGTGGTTTTTGTAGAAACTCAGTAGTTGGTCTTTTAATACGTCGTTGCTTGCTAACAGCTGCATTTGGCTTTATCTGCAACCATTTGGTGGTATATAACATGGATTGGCTGCGTACCACGCAAATAACTGTTCTTTCATTGAATTCTGCAAACCTGAAAACTTGTTAACACTCATTTTAGCCCTCTACGTGTGAATAAATTGAAAATATTTTGACAATTGTTACAGAAAAACCACTTTTTTAGACCCCTGCACCGAATCACGATATACCCACGTAGGTTTCATACAATGATACCATGAGTCAAAAATTTTGTGAGATGTGAAACTAGGTTATACCTAGGAATTTCCCTTATCCGATGATGTATTTTGGTCTACCTAGCAAGGATTACAGAGCGGGTATCCATCAACGATTTTTGGTTATAAAGACTATCCGCTAAGGTTCTCTCTGTGATATCGGCTTCCCCCAAGATTCATTGGGGTTATCGACTATCCCACTAATACGGATCGTAGGGAAGTTGAACCCCTAAAGAACCCAGGGATATTTGATACCTGCTAAATAACCGTGGGAGTGGGGTAGTGTATTCCCTAAGATATATATCTAGGTTCCCACTAAGGAACATAGATAAGTGTAGCAAATACGCCTAAAGACCCTCGGGATAGCGGCTACAATCTTTGGCTTTGAATAAGCCGAATCATGACAACGTTATCGGATGAGGCAAAATCATTAGTATTGGCGAATGTCACATGTATGTCATATCCAGGGAGTAACCGGAATTCCGGTTCCGGCCAAAGTGTCTCGTTTATAGCATTCTGATTAGAAAGTTATCATCATTGTCTTTTAACTTACGGGCACTGTTTGTCCAACGCTAGCCTAAACAGTGTACCTAATCAGAAAATTACCTTCTATCTATTATTTTCTCTTAGCATCATATAAACCAATAATTTCAAGTTTCCTACAGAAGAACATGTAACAAACGTATGTGTAGTAAAGGAAGACGACTGGAGACAGATCGAAAGTGTGTATTCTACGCTCCAAGCTTTGTAAGCATATTCGATTTGACGCAATATACGCAATGGTGTATTGTGGAAGGCATTTTTTGCTCTGGATGTCCAAAATTGACATATTTGATCGATAAATAAACATTATTAGCTTCCTCAGTCTCTTTAAAGTTTCCGAAAGGCAATAATACCATCGCAAAACATTAAGTTTAATGTAAAAGTTATTTTTAATGCATTTTAAATCCACTATACCTTCATTTCTTCCTTCATCTGTTTTACTATATATAAATTTCGAAGACCAAGTTCCGGATCCGGTTTAAATAGACGGTTCTGGTTGCTGGTTCCGGTTATTCCTGGCCTGTCCACAGCCGTTCGAAAAGTGGGGGGACTTCGGGGGGCCCCCATGTTCATTCTCGGGGAAAATTTCAATGTGGGGGGGATAAATTTTGCTTAAAAATACAAAATATTTCCATATTTTCATGCATTTTTACTACTGTGAACGTACTTTCAAGCTAAAAAACAATATTTTAGCATTATAAATAGTGGTAATTAATGTTTGAAAAACAATTTGCAAACAAAGAACATAAATTTTCAGACATAAAAAATTTTTGGAATTATATAGTTGAACATGGGGGGTTTCGGCCGAGTGGGGGAGGACATGGGGGAAAATCTCACGAACATGGGGGATTTGGAAAGTGGGGGGGTCCCCCACCCCCCTACTGTGGATAGGCCAGTAATCCCTGGTCATATCTTATACAAAATATTTATAATGCACACTTAGTGAACCCAGTATGTTTAACGGGTTAAATAACATTTATAGGCCGCTTGTTCACTGCCAAAAACGCGAAGTTCACTTCTTTTAAATTTTCAGATTTTGGTGTATTATCGAAAATTTGGATCATATCTCGATTAGAACAAAGAAAGTACTATATAATTGGCAGTAGTGTAGCTCGCGATGGCATTTGAATTCTTTTCATTCACGCCTAGTGGAAAAGATACAACTTTATGTACAATAAGCGCCAGATAACTTGTGTATACATCCTATTCAATGGCATACGCTATTGTTGCAAATAACAAAATATTAATTATATACAAGTTTCATACTTAAATAACAAAATCTTCAAATTAAAATGTTGGTGTAAATGACAACAGTAAGGCAAGCGAAAACCCACTGCACTTACGGACAAAAATTAGTTTTTAAACCGACAGTAACAACGCTACAGTCACAGGCAAAAAAAAGTAAGTGCATGGTTTTTACGGACGAAGACGCGGACGGAGGCAATTTCAACCACTCGAATAAGCGGGACTGATGAAATTGTGTCTGGACGGGACGGCCGCATTTTCTTCCGTCTGCGGCGTATTTAGTGCACTTACTTTTGTTAGTGACCATGGTTTATAGAAGAACGATTTGTGCTTTGCTGTAGGCATTCGTTTTCATTTATGTTCGTTCTTAAAAACTAACGAGACAGCGTTCGTTCATAAAGACTACGACGTTCACATGCGCACAATTGCTTTTGTAAATGAGCGTTGTAACGTCGTTGGCCGTTATGTTCATTCGCGTTTTATAATGTGTGCACTTATTAGTATACGTAACTGCGAGAGTTGAATTGATAATCATCGAATAAAAATCAGAAAATTGAGCGATGAGTTATATATAGCGCCACACAGACGAAATTTTATCTTAATTGACCACCATTTGAGGAAACTGTGTTTAGCTACACTCGCTTCGTTCTCAACTATTTTATGTAATAGGATCAACTAGTGATGGCGATGATTATAATATTTTGTAAAATGGGCAACAAAAACGCTGTTATAGCATTTTGGACTGATACATTTGACAATGCATTAGCGTAATATGTGTTTAAATGTATTTTTCTTGTGTTTTGTTTCTAGATGTTTTATTTGCCGACGTTAAAGCCAAGTCGTCATAAATACAAGATTACTGCAACGGAAGGTTCTCGTATCCGCAAAGTTGGGTTTATCAATTTCACTGCCAAATCAGGTAAGTACATGTAGTTATTTTTTATTTTTCTTCTGAAGTTTTTTTGTTGTAAAATATCTCTTCTTATTGTATTTGATTGTTTTCAACAATAGCTATCAGATATGCAAAATCGATGGTAGATGCGCCTATGCAGGTACGTAAACGGTAGCAACGAATGTATTAAATAGAAGCAAAATTTCTGAGTAATAAATTTATATGTAATGTCAAAATTTATATTGAAAATGTTGTGTGGGTTTTAGCCTGTTTTGTTGGTTTTTTAAGAGGCAGTATTCGACATTTTGATGTCGAAAAGTTTCGGAAAATTGTTGTAACTATTGTTTTTTCGATTAGTGGAAGTTATGCAGGCGTATTATATATTGTTCGGTATAAATATGTGCAATGAACATTTTAAAAGTTAGCTGGTCGGTTTTTCGTTGTTGTCATATTACATCGCAATAAACTGCGTGAAGAAAAGTATCGTCGCTACTTGGTTTTCATGCTCAAACTATAAAGTTTTCGTAACATTGTGTTCATTTTTGAACGCAATCAACCTACATTAGCCATCCACATAGTGTTCACTGTTTGAACGCTGCCTTTGCTCATATTTCTATTATAACTTCGTGTTCATCGTTTGAACGCAGCCCAGACTGTAACGCACAGTTTGGCATTACCAGTGTTCACTGTTGAACGCTTGTTCTCTCCCAATAATATTACCAGAACCTAAGTTAAGCTGGTGTTAAAAGACGTGGTAATGTAACCACGGATATTAGCCTTAACATATATATCTTTGTTGTGGCTTTGGATTTGTAACAGCAACGAATGTTTTTTTCATGGCGATGATTTAAACTGTTTGGAGTTCAGTTTTTCTCGTTCATATTCCCTAGGTTGTGCGCTCGCAATGCCGGTATTTTCCTTTCCGGATTTTATTAACAATGTAATTTGTAACCTGTACATGTAAATGTATTTTAATGTTTAAGGTAATCCAGGCTAGTTTCACGACATGTGTGTGGGATGACAAATTTTATCATTGTACCAAATTCCTTAATGAGAAATATCGTTGATATATTATATTATACAAGCTGTGCGGCTCAAACTTCATATGAGCGGCAGAAGTTGTCAGATTGTTCCAGGCTTTAATTGTCTAATTTCTAAGACACACTGAATTAAAATTGAGACGGCGCGAAGCACTATACTTTTGTGCTGCATCCAGGTTTTTAAATGGTGGGTTCCAGGTGACTTTCTAAACCTTTACCAGTATGAAAGAAACGGGGATTTTACAATACAGTAAACAACTGGTGTCCTATGTTGCTCGAATTGATTCAGTATTTTGTGCCAATTATCTGTTATTGTTGCAGTATGTTAGTTGTTTTACTATTCTGAATTTTTCTAAGTCGTTAAATTAGAATAGGAAGGTATATTTTTGGTTTGAGTTTGGAACACTAAGTTTTTTACAGATCCTGCTAAGATTGAACCGTTTATCGTGGTTGTAACAAATCAAGGCGAAGTGGACGCATTCTCAACGCTGCATTTTCGACGATATTTAAGCGGTGTTCAAGCAATCAAACGTGACGATCTCAAGTAAGTCAACCTATAATTTATGCTCATAATGATTGCATTTAATGGTGCATCAATGTTTAAGATTCAATGCGGTGTTTGCTTCCTATATTTTTATGTTATCAGTCACGTGTATCTGATGGTTGCACCTGTCTTGAGCAATGTTTTGTTGGAGCTGATTTTAATACTCACTAGGGAACCTGTTTTGCAGTTGTATTATTTCATCTATTGCCACTCTGTGAACCTATAACACATTGAAAAATATTTATCCCATGTTCCACGTTGTTTTGAACCTTTTACTTCGAAATATTTTAGTTTTTATTTGAGCAATCTAGTATGTTTATTAAATCTAGTGCAAAGGGGTTAGCTGAAAGTTATTTCAAAAACAGCCAGTCTTCTGAACCTCATGTATGAGACAAAATGAAAGTGTCTTGAAATAATTTACTAGCTAGCCCAAACCTTGGGAATTATACCCGGGGTTGGGAAACTGGTCATGTTGGCATCGCATAAACTTCGTTCCATAGTTATCTGTTACAAATTTTAATTTTCTAACATTTATCCAAGCATTAGCTGTCACATAATTTTCTGAAAACACCCTTTTTTTAACCATGAATACAAACAAAATAAATCATGCGACTATGGCTACGTGGGATCCTATAGCGGACGATGGGCAGGTAGACCGTTGTGGCTCTTGTTCAGTTTCTAAAAAATTATGCCAATATTTTAGATTAGGCAACTGCCTTTTACTCGGGCGCTGTATAAGTAATTGCTTGATATGGAAATCTGCATTATTTTCTTATTACGCAAGGCATTATATTTGGGCAGCTTATATTAAACATCCATGTTATGTATCCAAAAAGTGTTTGTTGCAATGTGACAAGTGCGAAATACAATACGTGGGCAAAACCGGTCGCAAGTTAAAGATAAGAATTCGTGAACCTCTTTTGACTTTACCAAAGAAAGTTAAACGTTAAAAGCAAAAATATATCGGAACACTTCAATAATTGCAAATGATGGACATTTAAATTGTAAAATTCTCGAAAAAATACATGAAATAAAAATTAAAATATGTGATATTTATACTGGAGAACTTTATACAGTTGAGGTTTATATGAAATTGTCGTGCATCCTTGGACGCTCACGTACCTTATACGACCACACGTACATCTTCGGGTGTGCGTGCCTTACTGAATTTTTTTTACAAGTTGGCCATGTGGTCAACACCCAATATTGTATATATATATTTATACATCTATCTTATACGCGCATACATCAACCCCATATATAATATTTCTCAGCAATACGTTTCATTTAGACAGCAGTCGTATAATTAAGATGTATCATTCCATGAATTTGAATGATGACAGATAAGTACTACGTTGAACATGTAACATTCATTGTTCCAATCGTTATTCATTACTTCATTACATTCGTCGCACACACCCTCCGGTGAAAATAACGGATGGGCCTATAAACCCAGTGATGGGTTTATGGAATTGCTGTTTCCATGCAAAAAAAGTATAATTTTGTCATTTCTTTTTCACAAAATTTATTGTCACCACAGTAACTGCCATTATCGCGGTGCCGAGGTACACTACTTGGGATAGGTATGTACATGTATACGGTTTATTGGCTGGTTGTAGTGCCAAAGGTCCGACGTCGAATAGTACAGCCGTGGCTTGTTTATAATTATAGCTGGGTTTAGTAAAGTGAAATATAGAAAAGGCGTAATTGGAAATTTTTAAAATTAAAATTTCATTAAAACACAGTGACTGACTTTAATTTTATTTTTGCCACGGGTATATGGATTGGATTCATATATATTAATAGTTCGAAACATATATACAATGATTAAACTTAGATACAAATTGCATTAGCTTCATATATAAATACTAGAAATTTCTTTAATTAAACTATATCTGGTTATGCACTACTATCATTTCCCAGAATAGAAGTTTTTATGTGATCATTATGTATACAGTGCCAGACATCATAATTCACTCCGGTTTAGCGCTATTTTACTATTATGTTATTAATTTTAATGGTGGTTAGCAGGGTCACCCCTACCCCGCAACGCGGAGACACGAGGGTGGATGGAGTTACTGGGCTGACAATTGTATTTTCAGCGGAATCAACTCAACCGTACTGACGCGTTCTGGTGACGGGCTGTACCTTGTTCATTCATCGGAATTTCAACGCTTTACACTGTCGGCTAACACGACAGGGATTCCTAATTGTACTCTCGAACTGCCCGAAGGCTGTCGACCAGCAGAGCCCGAAACGGAACTGCCCTCTTCGTCAGCCGCAGCAGAAGAAAAAAGAGAGTTAGTTGTTTTGCTGCAAATTTTTAGCTAGCTATGTTAAAGTATATAATTACTCTCCTTATGCATGGAACCAATGCAAGCAATCCGCGATTAGTCAATGGTATTCAATCGTACACGGGACACTATCGGTCGTTATCCAACGTTCATTCTGTCGAAATGTATAAAATTAGCAACCGACTTGATTTTCCGTTATCCGCCGTGCGTTCTGCAAAAAACTTAGTCGTGAATGATAGGAGGCCACCAGCCATTTGAAAATTTATTTAAAATAATTTTATATGACGATAAACTTTCTCTGGTTTCAATATTGATTAATGTAAGTCTTTACATTAAAGTTTTAAATGTACATCGCGTCGCTATCAGCGCATCGCTATATTGTCTCTTGAAATGGGTTGGTCTGTTAACTATGGCAGGGTGTGTGCATATGGAGACGTCCACTTTCCAAATTTCCCATATTCGTCAAATTTATCACGTGTTATCCTTACTCATCCGAAACCGCTTTGCTGAACTGAATCCATGACTTAATGTTCCTAGATTTATGTTTTCTTTAACCTAAATATTTTTTAAACATTAAATATTCACTGTAATTCTCATACTGAAATGCTGTTTTTTAATAGTCTGAGAATGTTTGTACAACAGTTAAAATTACCTGAAAATATGGAAATATATAGCATATATTGTGAAATAATTTTGTTTCCACACTTTAAACATGCCCCAGAGAACGAACATGGGCGCGGAAATGCCTCCCTACTTTCGGAAGTCTGTGGACAGATCAGATGGTATTATCAGTTTGAAGTCTTAACTGACCCAAAGCAATGTTGGAATGACATAAATTTTAGTTCTGATTGTTGGCGATGAATACGAAAAGCAAAATCTAGGGGCGATTGGCCGGAATATGCTATAATTCTATCGCTATTTTTGTATGATTCTAGTAGAGATTCCAGGCGTTAATAATTTGAGGAGGGCTATCTTGTTTTCAAATGGATCTGATTTATGTCGGTGTTTAAACCGGACTCCTCTTTCTGTATTAGGCCAAATTCAGAATTAGCGTTTGCCGATTTTTATACAGGTTTTATTGCAATATTACTTTAATATGCACTTGCAAACCAGGCAACACGCAGGAGAACGCATGTTATGGGGTGTCGAACGGTTTGTTTTGAAATCGGATTGAGCTGCTGTATGGATCTAAGATATCAACCTAACAGTTTTCACAGCTAAATAATTTTCTATAGTTTCGGTATCCAGAATTTTTCACTGAATATTTTATTTAATTACATACACTTTGTAGCGACGATCACGCCAAACAGGAATCTCAGGTCGGTGGCGCTGCAAGTGCAACTTGTGAAGCCTCTGAAGCGGCAGCGCGCCCTGTTTCTGCAGCCCACTCAGGCGTTTTAGACGAAAGTGTTGCCAGCGGTACTCTGCCATCGGATATTACCGTGGACTCAATTCGAGATTATACAACGACGACAGCCGCGGCGAAGTAAGCTATCTGATCTATTTATAAACAACAGCTTAGGTCACTCGGTATTTTTATTAGAATCATTATTAGTAGCAACTGGCAGGCGAGGGTTAAACGGAGCTAGCGTGGTTACATCAAGTGGTCATTTTGTGTACAAATTGTAACAGACTCTGTGTTTGATGTATATGCTACACTAAAATCTCTGTAACCCTGCTCCCGTTGAAAACCTAAAACCTCGTCGACCTAAAACAACTAATTGTTCGTGCTAGTCGTTGGATAACCAAACTATCGTATCAACTTGCCGAAAAACCTGTTCGTAGAACATTCGTAATGCCCTGTACGGTGTACGCAATACATAACTAACATACTGAAGCCAGCCTACATTCTGGGGTTCATTGAGCCTAAACCCATTGAAAACATCTGAAAAGGTATGAAATATTCGTGCTGAACTTTAAATAATAAACCACCGAATTCACCTTACTGAAAAACTTATACTAGGCTGTCCAAATTGGGGGAGGTCCTGACATTTTTCGGTGCCCCCTGGTTCAGAACAGGTGCCTCCCGCTTCATGCCCCCTGGTAAAAGTTTGGGCTCCCACCGGTTCATCGCGTCTTGGAAATTTTTTTGTTTCCAGCAGGTCCAAAGTACAAAACAATTGGTCAAAATTTGTACTAAAATTCCGTTCTGAAGACAAAAATTCCTCAAATTTTATCAAAATTTGCTTTAAAATCGCTTTTTCATTCGAACAAAAGCGTTTTAGCAGTGTTTCTGTCACGATTTTTAACCGTTTTTCTCTTGGCAGAATGCCCCCTGGCAAAATCGGGCGCCCCCCGGGTCGGAACCAGGGGGGCCCCTGGTCATGCCCCCTGGCAAAATTTTCAGTTATATAGGCCGTTCTTGGCATCCAGCGTTCTTGATAACCTAATAGGCACTCATTGTAAGGTGAAAACATGGGATGACGTACGGAAAATTTAAAAATCGGTATTTCTGGCACAGAGTCGCCGAATCGTATTCCGCCCCACAGCGGCCCAGGAAGTTGTCCCAGAAAAGCGTCGTGGCCAGCAAAGTTGTAGATCCCGATGAGCTGATTCCTAGTTTTAGGTCCGTGTCGAGAGATATAGGCTGCGGAAAACTGTTACCCGTATTGCAAAAAAAAAAGAAATTTTCACAATTTTCCTCCTAGAGGCCTCAGTGGAAACTCGGTTCATTTGGCTTGCTCCGTTTCAATGATTACAAAATTTTGGATATATAAATCAGGCAGGTTTGAACTTCTTTGTAAAATACGCATAGATTTTTGAATTAAGATGCTATAACAGAAAAGCTTCTTATAGTTTGGAAACTGGGCTCTTCATATTGGGGAGGGGGTGTTTGGGTGGCCTGGTATAAACAGGGTGCCCCCCGTTCGAGCCCCTTGGCAAAATTTTCAACAAATGGAGATCCCAGTGGAAATATTTGGCTTCTCTAATTTCCGGCCGTAGCAGAGCCACAGAGACCGATTCTTACCACACCAGATAAAATTGCGCTCAGCAGGAAATTCACAGATTTTATTCCTAAACCACTCTCCCACCACAATTTGGAATTTTGCCCGAAATTCCAAAATTTTGGACAGTTCAATTTTTAATTCCGTTTTTTCTACACCACTAGTACCCAATAAATGAGCTCTATTCGCAGTTATAATTTGTTAAGAAAAAATATGGGGGTAGTTCAGCACCCTTGCGCTATCGCCTGCCCCCAGAATCCCCTTCCACTAAATTGAGTTAACTTGAAATTCTAAGGTGTACATAGTTTGTTGCATCATTGCCTACCACTTCAGCGTAGTTCGTACAAGTGAAACGGTGACAACGACGACGACAAGCGACGAAGGCAAAAAAGTTACGGTCAAAACTACTTCAGTTGTCGAAAGTGTAACTAAAGAGTCGTCACATGGACCGACAATCAAGTCCGCGGCGCCACAAGAAGCAACGGCAGATAGTCAGACAAAACATGCTGCAGCTGTTAACGGGCGTAAGTTATTTTTTGCTATTGTGGCGAAATTATTTTTCTTTCACATAATGATGATAAACTTGCCGTGTGCCCTAAGAGAAAATTAATAGAAGATGTGTTTACTATTAGAGCGTGCTGCCTTTTCAAACTGCCTTCTCCATTAAACAGAATTCCACTGTCGAAGAAGAAATGGTGGTTTTGCCGTTAGTACCCTCAAAGCCGGCGCTAGGGTGTGAGTACCCAACCGATTTATGTGAAAGGGCCACTGAGGCTCCGCACACCCGCCTCCTCGACGAAGGCGTGCCGCAAGTTTTGAAAAATTTGCCAAACGTTGGGGCATTTCTGCTCGAAGTGACGCAAAATTCAAAAACTGTGAGGGACCACCAGAGTGTACCCTTTCCCCATTGGGGGTATACGAGCCCTGACGCTGGCCCTGAATACACTAATAATATTCATAACTTTAGCTAACATGATAGTTTAGAATTAAGCCATTACGTAGTAACTCAACAAGCTAAAAAACTGAAACTGCACCATTTCGTAAAGCTTTTCTACGGTAGTTGTTGATGTTGCAGTTAGTTATGCTAAATGCCTAAAAATTGTAAACTGACATAAATTGCTATCGTAGGGTACTGTAGTTCATGGATATAATCATCTTTATAGAAGCCGAAGAGGCCGAATTAGCGAAGCTGAAATCGCTTGCTGTCGATGAAACTAATCCTAATATCACCAGTGCACAAGCGCCAACTGCGACGGCTACGTCGACTGTAGCTAGCGAGGATACAGTTGCACATTGATTATTTACTTAAAAAAAGTATTTTAACGTTGTTTTGTAATATTGTTCAAAGCTGATTGAGACGTTTTTTAAGATGAATCGAACATCGACACAGTTCGCTCCCCCACCTGATTTTGTGATGGGTCAGGCAGGACAACTGGTTGTTGGGTCTAAGTTAATGGTGATGTAGTAAAATCGAACTGTGGGCTTGTTCATGTCATTACTTTGCTAATTAAAAATGTTTGCTAATCAAAGCTGTTTAAGACGTTTTTAAGATGAGCTGAGCAGTGACACAGTTCGCTCCTCCAGTTGATTTTGTGATGGGTCAGGCAATACAATTCACTGTTGGGTCTAAATTAAGGGTGATATAGTAAAATAGAACTGTGGCTTTGTTCACGCTATTACTTACTAATTAAAACAGTTTGTTAATCGAAGCTGTTTGAGAGGTTTTCTAGATGACCGCGCAGCGACACAGCTTCTCCAGTTGTTTTTGTGGTAGGTCAGGCAGGACGCTGGATGTTGGCTCTAAATTAAGGGTGGTGTAATAACATCGAATTGTGTCTGTTCGCGTGATTAAAGTTATACAATCAGAATATATGTTTTATGTTATTAACAGCAGGTGTCATTCTTAATTATTGTTATTTTCAATTTTATAAACGGCTGTATGTTTCAGTGCTTCTTACTTATATATTTATTTGGTTATACAATACTCGCCACAATTGACTGCCGTCTTAAAAGCGAGCGAACAAAGTACAAATTATACAACCTCAAAGTAATCTTAACCCACGAGCAAGTTAGGGAACGAACAGTGGGAAAATTGTGGCTAATATTGTATTTTTTTACCTTACCGTATACATATTTCGTTATTTTTCATAGCAAAAAACTACTTGTGTGACCTGGCGTGCTTGACCCCCAGTATTTCAGACAAATTCTCAGAACTGTTATTCTCCGAGGCGACAGGTTTTGTCGTTAAAGCGATATTGCCTTTATTTGTTCAGAAAGAGTATAGAAATTTTATGTAATGATAAATTATTAACCTGTCATTTGAATGAAAGAACGACCCACATTTCTGGGCCACGTTTTTTTAACAGGATGTATTACTACTTACAAGCGTTGTCCACCAGGGTTATTATCCTATGCTGTAACTGATCATCGACGGCTGAGTTCTTGAATTATTTGAGATATTAATCCAAGAGAGATTTCATGTTGTTTTACTACATTATTTAGCCCATGCTCGCTGTAAACCATTATAAGACTTATGTGTCACTATTACTTATTGATTGAGTAAAATCCATTATCCGCATCAATATTGTTAACTGTGTTTTCAGTTATATCGCTCGAGTTCTGTGCTGACTGCTGTATTTATTACAACTTATGTACTCTGCTTTGCAATGATTTTTCTGTCTTATAATTTATTTTTAAAGGAATTCAATTGTAAACAATATGATTTGGAACATTGATATTACTAATTTACTGTCGGCATATACTATGTACACATCTATGTATTTATCGTTTCTCGTAATGTGACAAAATTAAAAGAACGCAATTCAGCTGCTATAAACCGTATTATGTTTATACGTATATGCTGAAAAAAATTTTCATATGTTTCTGCGAATTTGTGTTTATACAGTAGCTGTGTACGTATAATTTTTCGGTATATAATACTATTTTTAGTGTTGATGGCAAAAATTCAGATTTTTATGGCAAATATATTTTTATTTCAATCGCCTGTGGAGGAAATGTTACATGATAATGTATATTCCAGTATAGAAATGCTGCGCTAGCAATACCGTGCAAACGATTCTAATGGCTATTATCATGACGATAATTTTCGGTTTGATAATAATACCGCGTTATTTGTGGATTGAGTGGCACGTATTACCATTTCAAGTATCATAGACAACGTCTCAAATAATTTTCCCGTTTTTACGATTTCCACGTCGTAACTTCCTCAAGTAGTGATTTACTTAACTGAACCCAAATTACTCATTTAATGGTTAACCAATTTCATCTTTCGGGCTTCGCTATATGGGGTTCGGGTGAATAAACGCTTTTTCTTTGCAAGTGCGCCATTCGATACGCATACGGTACATGCCAGAAATAGCTGTGGGATTTCGAACGATCAGCCTTCAAGCCAACATCGAACAATTTGGAGCAACAAAACTGTTTTTCAACACATTTCGAGTATCAGACTTTTTATTATATTAGCAGCTTTTTTCATTTACATGTTCGAACAGTTTTCGAACCATCATTGAACAAGTCTCGAACGGACAGAGCCGTCATTTATGCCAGAGACTGCAGCTAGCTCATGCCTCTCCCACTGTTGTTTTTTACGCCTACAGGTGATACAATCACGATCGTCAGCGTGCCGGTAAGGTGTCAATTTTGATTAATCGTCAATTACTAACTGTAGATTACACGTTTTAAGACAGCGCTGAAGCATATATAAGTTAGGTATATTATAGGTCAATGCGGTAACTCGGTTAGTTCCGATATGTTTTATACTTGTTTTCTAATTTTATATCATTTTTTATTTATATACTTTGTTGTAGTGCTCTTGGTTTGCATTCCAAAAATGCACTTTAACCGCACACATTATAATATTTTTAATACTGTCATTTCTGCTATATTGTTGCTTCACTGTACACAGCTGCAAATGCAATAAAGTATCTTGACACAGTTTTTAATAATATATAATATATTAATTTTATTCGCATTATGCGTTGTCGTATTGTTGTGTATGTAGGTACAATATTAATTCTTAAGCGAAATTCATTATTATCCATTCATTTATGCAAACTATTGTTTTCACGGCGTTGTGCGGTGATAACCCCAATCCTGATAGAACACGGCATGTTTACGCTTAAAAGTGCGTTCTCATATTTACATTCTACAGCTCAAAAATTATCGATCGAACTTTGAACAAATTTTTGATATACAATTTACTTATCGGATTCGGATTGAATTATGGTCTCACAATTTACGTTACCATCGTTGAAGACATGAGCGCAGTGCAATGCTATCCACTGTATGGCGGACGTGTCATATTTGCACAAGCAGATGGAATTCAGGCTGCGCGCGCTACTATTACGATGCATCCACTTGAATGGTTTTATTTTGGGAAGTATTTGCGTTTTGTAACACCGGTATTACCTGAGAACAGTTATAAATATTACATATCTTTGCTATATTACTAAGATTACGACACGGACTTCGTTTAGGATTTACGCTTAACGTATTAAGAACTCCATACGGTGGTTGAGGGAGTGCCTAGTGCGCTTATGATTTTTTCAACTATTAATACACACGATTAAGAGAACTGGCGGTCGTCTGAAGTTGAAGAAACTATGGAGATCCAGCGTTTCTTATTGTTACACGGATTCGTGTGGGCGCGCTTATAGTGGAAACGCTTGGGGTGAATAAAAGAGTTCGCTAGCTTAACGTATTAAGAATTCCATACGGTGGTTGAGGAGTGCTTAGTGCGCTCATGATTTTTTCAACTGTTAATACACACGATTAAGAGAACTGGCGGCCGTCTGAAGTTGAAGAAAGTATGGAGATCCAGCTTTTCTTATTGTTACACGGATTCGTGTGGACGTGCTTATAGTGGAAACGCTTGGGGTGAATAAAAGAGTTCGCTAAAAAAAGATATATTTTTGCTACGTCCACTATTTATTTTAATACACTCAGTTTGGGTGGTGCCAATGGAACATTTCACTGTAACACCATTTTCACTATATCTGAGCACATTCTACTATATTTGTTTAAAGGCAGAAACTGCAATATTTATAGCTTTTATAGTATGTAAGTGGACCCTATGTGCCAAATTTATCGTTTCCGTACCCGTTTAGTTATATTAAATTCTCACGCTCGGAAGTGAATGTGAATAATCTGATTCGCAAACATTGTCTCAGCAGCTAAAAGAATAAGAGTTGATTCGTTGCAAAATATTTTTTTGTTTGTATTTCAGAGACTGACTCTGGGTCCCCGCTGCAACAGGAAAAATAGAAAAATAACAGCGGAAATAGGAAAAAGCGAGGTTTACTGACAGCGAAAAATTATATTCCAACGCTGATGTACATCATGACTTCTAAATATAGTGCGAATTTTAATGCAAAAAATGAACTTAGCGAAGCTTTGAATCAATTTTTTGGCCATTTCCCGTGGTGCCGTAGAATAGAGCTCCGACTTACTATTCATTTCTTGTATGTCCTATTAATGGTAAATAACCACAACTGTATAGGTAATTCTAATATAGCGTATTTTATGTTATAAGCATAATTGTGAAAGAGAGAATTTTGCCTTTTGTAGACAGGGAAAATGGAAGCTTACACAGAGAACATTGATTTTGAAATTGGCACGGGGACCATTCTGACTGTATATTGTGGTAAACAGTCGTCAGCGTGTAATTGTGAAAAGTAAGCATTATATACTTTGAGACATTTTTGCGGTATAGTATTATTTCTTTAATTTAGCGGAGGAAGGTGATTTTTCAGGAATTGCGAGCGATATTTAACAAAATTTGGAATCGTATATTAAACAAAATTGGTTTGTAATATATGTGATGCTTCAAACAAAACAAAAGGCTGAATGTAACTTATGATATTAATGTATTAAATGGCGGTTATGTTGAGATTTTTGCGCTATAATTATTTCGTTTAGCGTTTGATTGTTTTTCCTGTCATTAAATAGTTACGGGCCTCTGGCATCAAGCATACAAATGCAACGATGACATGGAGTAAATTTTTGAACCGCTAAATGTATCGGTCTGATTGTGACACACATGCGGGCCACTAACCAGTTTTACTTACCACACAACTTGTCGCTCCAGCTGTGCCTATTTTTTGGATGCATGACAAACAGTTGTGTTTAAACCATGAGTTTTTTTGTAGTTTGTCTCTGATATTGAGGGGGGGATTAGAACGAGTGTTGATCGGCCTTTGATAAGCGCTTTATGGGAAAATTGAGTATGTGAGTTTGGGGCTGTTGCTTCGGCTTACAAACATGCGTTTTTGCTTTACTGTACAATCACGCCGTGTACGGCAACAACGCATATGTTCCAACGCTACAGGTGACAGCCTTAGTCTCGATTCATATTTATGTTGAGTTTTTTTACAAATATTTTAGGTTTTACATGCTTATTTGCTCGCGCTCTATATATTTTAACAGATTAGTTTCCTTTTCATTAGATTCACATTTTCAGTAACACTTAACGAGTAATGTTTCAACATTATTTTTTGTAGTCGGATTTGTTCGAAAGAATTTTAATAAATCATAAGTAAATACTTCATCGTTCGTCTCTGATTGTTCTGCACGATTGAGTTTTCCTGATTGGTAACTACAGTATTCACAGGCGCTCGAGATTTCGGAAGTTTATAAAAGTAAGGATAAAGTTCTGTGTTTAGAAGAAATTTTCTTCGAGCAATTACAATCACGGCCAGAAATAAATGCAAAATAATCGATCGATTTCGATTAAACGAAATTTCGATCGTTTTCGATTTTCGCGCAGTTAGATAAATTTTAAAATTTCGATTTTTTTCGATTAAACGAAATTTCGATCGATTGCGATTAAACGTATTTTCGATCGATTGCGATTTCGATTGCACTTATTTCTGGCCACGACTGTAGTCCCGAGAGAGCGGCAGTCATTTTTTCACATGTACATATACATGTAATTACAAACTTAAAAGCTATTTACTAAATAAACTCGGTAACGCTTGAGTTGTTTGTAATACGGTAAAATTTAAGAAGATTTTATAATCCACCAGTACAGGTATATTTGGATTTTCAGCTGTATCCTAGAGGTCCCTTGGTATTCTTGAATTGGGTTTTTGCGAGAAATTTGTTTTTTAAACGTGGGCAATGAAATAATTGTCGGTCTTTTTGTTTCTCGGCTAATTTGCTACTACTGCAGGGTAAATATATATTTTAATTTTCTACTTTTGTTATGGTCAGATATTTGTATTCCCATATATATAGCAACATTGTTGCTAATGAAGTGCTGTTCTGTTCGTTTATTCTGCTCATGTCTGACGTATTTTCTTTTTGGGTCTTGCTGCAATCATGCTGTGTAAATTTTTTATTGTGTTTCAATGTTTTCCATGGTTCTGCGTGACCTAGTACAACACTGCTGTGAAATATTTATTTCTGTGCAGTGTTTGTGGATTCCGGTGACCAGGTAATGGTCTAGCAAGTTATCAATATTGTAATGAATTAATCAAATATCAAAGGCGTGTTATACCGCTGTTATCCTAAGTGTATCGCGGAAACTTGCTGAGAGAGGTTTTACACTATAATATCCTAAGTGTATCGCGGAAACTTGCTGAGAGAGGTTTTACACTATAATATCTTATGTAATGTGGAACATCATTAATATCTAAGTTTGGACGTTCTGTTCGCGTATATTTTTTGACATCGTCTATATTTAACGGTTCCTATGATTATTAATATATGGATGCATTATAAGTATTGTAATCGAGCAACAGATAATTTTTGTATAGCAGCACTTAGAATGAAGAATAGGATTGCTGAATGCGCGGGCTTTTTACGTTCCTCCTTGTTGGGTCTTTTTCCTACAATTCTTTGTAAAGCTTTATCGAGAAGCGTAGTCAAATATTAATCGTAATTTAGTCCACCAACAAAACAGCTAAAATCTTTAATGGTCAACTCGTATTAAAAAGTACTTTGTGTCAGCAGCAAGAAAAACCGGCGCTAAAGGTTTCGCCATTATCTCGAAGAGATCTCTTTTGGAGTTATAAGACGATTGGGGTTCCAGAGACTATGTGGGCATAGCTGAAAAAGTGGGTCTCTTCCCTGAATCCCCCTAAAAATAAGACGGCCGAAAAGCCTATGTGATATATATTGCCTTTTAAATATTTGACATATACGCATAGCTCGGCATAGGGCTTCTAATATTTGTAAGAAACGAGCAAGTGAAACAAATTCATTACTGCTTCCATCTATAATACAGCTCGCCCAGTAATTTTTGTAGGTTATGTTATTGTTCTATCTAAGTTTCTTACAAGTACTTTATCAGTAATTTTATACACAAGGCTATTAAATGGTGGTTGTTTCGTGCTTCGTTTGGGTTTTATATATTATTTTATGATTTATCATTTATTCATTCATTGTTGCAAAAGCTGCGTATGTGAGCACTTTTTGGTCCTATTAACGTGTGTACTCATTTTATTGTTGTCGGAATTCCTGAGGAATCGTAATTAGACCCTGTGGACAGGACATTGATTTCATTGTGTGCGAAAGGGACGTCGCGATAGATTTTTCCCTAGCTGCATTATCGACCTCTACAATTTGGAGTCTAATATCATTACTTCTCGATCGTGGATGTGACAACTGCACTATTTATTTATACAACAGGGGGTTAATGGTAAATTATGTCTAGAATTTTTCAGGAAATCATTATATAAGTAATTGGACAATGTAACCTTTAATAGGGTTGAAGTCAAATGCATGTTATAACGTTCTCCATGTACTAAGCGTTAGTCAGCCTAAGCCAAGGTCCCTTTATGAGTCATGCACTAAGCCTAAGTAGGAGGGCTTCCGACCCTCGACCCCCCCCAAAAAAAATCCCCGCTCTATTTCTATCGTTAAACGTCCGGCCCCTAAAAGTGACATGAGCCAACTAATTTGTAGTCGTTTTGGTTCCTTTTACTTTGCGCTTAATGATTTAATGAGCGTTGATATATGCTTAGTAGATGGACAGTTGGCCACCTATGTGTCATGATGTTTATTCCAATAACTTAGTCACCTTAGACTGCTAAGACGAAACGCAGTTAACTTATTTTTTAAAGTTTCAAATATACCAAAATTAAATTTTACGGCCACTGTTGGAATATTTACTTGTCGCGTTGAAATCAGTGTTATTTCGTTGTGTCTTATGGTTACAGTAAAAAGTTCAATATTTTACCATTTGAATTTTATATAGAGCGGTATATATAGTTTAAAATGTGTTAATGAAATGGCGTGGCTACATCGGCGACTAGTGCAGGTTGAAAATGTAACCAGCGATCAAGGTTCCGAGGATTTCGAGCCTGTCGCGAGTCAAGTGGTGAAACGCCTCCGGGTCACACATTTATTTTGAAAGTTCCCTCGTTTGTAGTCAAGTTTACAAGTGAGTAGATAAGCTTGAGCAAAAGAAGTCTCGTTTACTTGAATATTATGGTATTGATGCCAGACGTGATGGTGATTTTTGATTTATTTTTGCCGTTACATATCTTGTTGAAAGTGAAACAAGAACAGGTATACCTTCTTTGGATTAACCGCACGCGCAGTAGAAACATCCCACGTTTTCTGGTGTAACCAATTGAGAGTGTCCAACTGCTACGTAAAAATTTCGTGGTAATGGGCGAAGGTAAAATTTGTTGATGGGAAAGTAAGAAATGTAGTTTTATCAGTTAAGGCATAAGCGACATTTCACAAATGACAGTCACATTTTACGGGCAATCCAAATTCATATCATTGCCTGTAGCAAGGTTGGGGTGTGATCGAGGACAATATTCACGTTTTTATTTGTTGTATACGTGCTTATAATTTCTATTTAATTATAACACCGATTTTAAGACGAATTTCTGATGGCAATCAGATTTAGCGGATTTTGTCTTGGGAAAGAATTTTAATTGCAAGTATAAACAGACATGTTTCAATTGGATAACTCCGCACGCCCTTTTCGCGATTTGGAAAAGTCGCTGCTCACTAAATTTTGATGGTAATAATGATTAACCCGAAATAGTTTTCAGATCTAAAGTTTTTCGTTCCCTTTGTAGAATAAAAACCAGATTGTAAGCACACGTTTTTCTCATTTACTTTACCTATATCGCTATATATTCATTCATAGTTTCAGGCTTACAATCTAAGTCTGATGTAACCGCTAAACGTTACTTTGAATTCTGAAAGATCGGTGAATGATCATTCAGTTCATTTCCATTATCCCCCAGCCCGCGTTTGCCCAAAAATGGTTAGATTCTGGAAATTTGGTATTTTTGTGATCCTCCAGACCTGCCCTGATCATTTCAATCACAAAATAGAATTTTTAAAATTAGATTTTTTCAGGTCCCAAGGGTCCCCCTTTGGAACCCAAGATTTTTTCTTAACAATTAGATTTTTACCCATCATTCGACGCGGCTTGACGAGCTGAATCGAATGGTGATATTTTTGCATTGATCCGGTAACCGGATCCTAGGTTATGGCGAAAACTGTCGGAGACAGAGGCTCAGCAATTGAACAGTTTTTGGCCATAACTTAGGATGCTTTTATCGGAATCGGTTAAAAGTAACACTATTACCCTCAGTTCGTCAAGCCGCGTCGAATGCTGGGTAAAAATTTAATTTTTAAGGGGAGCCGAAAAAATCTAAAATTTTAAAAATTCAATTTTTTGGTCGAAATAATCAAATCAAGAGATGTCTCGAGGATCACAAAAATACCAAAATTTCCAGAATTACCATTTTTGGACATATCCGGGCTGGGGGATAATGAAAAAGAACCGATCATTCTGTTGTTTAATATGAATAATGGTTTACATATTTCGTGCTAGTAAACTGTTGTGTGTGTGTGGTGCCTAGCTGAGTATACATGTTAGGCAATGTGTAACAGCCCGAGATTTTTAGGATCCTAACTGGATATACAAAAGGAGAAAATATCCAATTGTAGGTCAAAGTAAGGGGCAAAATGTTGTGGGACGGGCGATCGGATACCAGTGGAGCGTGACTCTGGTACTATATTGTGTACTATTTATTGCTGTTATAAAAATAAAAATGTACTATTCTTGTAACCTGTTGTATCGTCACGTTCCACCCGCCCGAGGTGCACGGGGTGATTTTGGCACCAAAATGGAATACTTGTGACACTAAGTATAGTATCCGGTCGACCCCAAATAAAATCAATGATAACCTGTGCGTTTATTGTGTGCCTTAAATGAATGTCATATTATTTTTATCTTATAGGTAGTACTGCGTGTCAGGATGGGTCGGGGTATTGTGCAGAACCTTTATCAAAACGCAAACGGAAAATTTTGATTGACCTTCCAACCGTGAGGACCTATCCTGGCACGCAGCTGTCACATAGTCGACTCAGTGAGTGGAGCGAGAACCGAGTGTGGAGCTGAATTAAAACTCTCAGAGTTTAACTACAACCTAATTTTATATAGGTATCTTAAAGGCAAAATTTTATAAGTTTTCAGTACCCCACGCGAAATAGGATTATTACCGTATCATTAGGGCCCTTAGGGGCTTCAAAATCTCGCGTTCGGGTCAGCCCGCTCCGCACCCCTGAACACCTAGGGACTCCTAACCAAGCGTTTAAACACCCAATTTTCAAAGTCCCCAATCTCAACAAAAATAACAAAAACTCCCCAATTTTTCGGTCCCCGCACTTCCAGAGGGTCATACCCTAACCATCTGGTCGAAAACTGGGGTCACCTAACTTAACCGGTCCGAACAGGACCCTGATAACCCTATCGGGACACCAAAATTTTATGCTTTCATCTCACGAATCGGCCTCTAACAGGCCACCTATAGGAGATACATTAAATCTGACATTTTCATCAGTAGGCGACCAGCCAGGGCATGAACCTGGTCCAGCCCCCGGTCGTTTCAGCTAGCCGCCCCCTGGTATGTCGTCAAAAGACCCAGTCTTCCAGGCCGTTTAGACACGGTAGAAGACTGTAACAATTCTCATCAAATAGTTTAAGATCCCGCCACAAATTGGCACGATAAAACAAGTCTAGTTTTTCCAATGACTTTCAATAAACAATGGAGCTTCTTTCGGTCGGTGCTCCATCCGTGCTCGCTTTCGAAGTCCTAGTTTGAGTCGAGCCTAAGTCATAGGAAAATCTATGAGAACAACTCCAGGTCACACGACTTAAAGACCCAGTTAATGGGTAGGCAGAGCGAGCGGTCCGCTCGGAACGGACGCAGTCATTTGCACGCGTGGAGCAGCCTAAAGGAAATTAATAACGGAACCCCTGACGCTAACCCCCGAGAACCTAGCTTTCTACTCTGAGATTTGTCTTGCTCCGAGTAAAAAATTTTAGTCAACTAACCCAACAAATCCAGACGGGTCTCAGGCCGTTTAGACACGGTAGAGCACCCCGTCACGTATTTTTACAATAGAACAATCACCGATGGGTCGATGCGGCCGCTCCATAGCGAGTGACGTATCAGGACCTTTCGTGCGTTGTTGTCCCCATTTCTCACGGTTTTGCAAATCTATCATTCTAACCATGCAGGGGTATCCGAAGTGTTTTTAAGCTTAAATCACAACTAGTCTCTTTTGGTACTCTAACTGAGAAATTCGTTGAAGGTGCGGCAGCACGCGCCCTATCCGTGCTTGTAAATGACTGCGGGCCTCCAGCTAAATCAAAGGCCACGGGGAGGAGCATAACCAAAACAGGAAACGAGACGGAGTCAGCTGCAGCGTATAGTCAAGTCAAATTTTAAGGCAATTCTTGTGCTCGCGCCCGCTAGTCGAGCCACGGCCCTGAGGGAGATACGAATCAATTGCCCCCAAGCTTTTCTGTGAAGGAAAATTTATAGGCGCGAACCCGTAAACCGTTTAGACACGGTGGGTTTCGATACAGCGCCTTATTTTCATGTCAAATCTTCAATTCGAAAACCCGTGCAGAGCAAGTAAAACTCGGGAGACGCGGCAGCGCCGTCCCCTTTTGACAAAGGCCCACGTTTTCTACCCGACCATGGCGTAGGCTTATTTTTCAAGTATCACCTAGTAATTTCGGAGACCTGCAGCTGACTTCCGGACTCAGAGAAAAGGTCGCTACCGGCAGGGAGCGAGGAACAAGAGGAAAGGTGTCAAGGCAGTGTTAACGGCGATAGCCTAGGGCCTATTCTCGTAGGGCATTCAACAAATGATTAGTCGGAAAATAACCATAGGATTACGGTCAAAAGGGCCACGCAAGGCCCGGGGTGCAAATAGTGGGACAAGCCGAAAGGATTTGCACTATTCTTACCGGGAAGTCGCGCCTATTAGGATTCACATCGCCAAGTATATATATAGGGCAAGGGTGCACTGCGTGGTACCCGAACTTTTAACCGTCTGTACATAAATTGTATGCCGTTTAACTGCATGTGTGCCTATGTCTTCCGTGAATAAAGTGTTAGAGTGTTCAATGAGTCTTTCAGGCGATATGTGTTTAGGATAGCAATCAAACCGGCATTTTACATAATAAGAAATCAAAGGAGAACCTAAGGTTAAATTACAATCCACAGTACCTCCATCGTGCCTGGGTCAAGTAGAGCTTTCTTAGGTTTTCGGAAAAATTTACGCGACCCGTTAAAGTAACGCCGCTGCGGCGAATGGTGAATCCAACCTTTGGTTTAGTCTCAAAGTTCATGTTCAACCTCGTTTGATAGTTGGTGCACGGCTTTGTTCAAATTTATCCCCGCTAGCTAGGGACTCTGGGGATGGATCTCCAGGTTTTTTCTTGAGCTACCCGTTTAGCAGAAAACTCCGTGTCAAACCCTCAAAACGTATTGTTAGATTTAGGCTCCCGCGCATCAGACTAAAATGAGGAATCGCGCCTCCATTTGGGATTCAATTAATTGCAATGGCTCACGCATTAGTACTAAGGAGTCAAAGAACAATACCAATCGCGGTAATAAATTTCGGCAATACACCGGTCACTATTTATGCCGGACAAACAATAGGACACATGGAGGTAATGATGAACCCTAACGTGCAGTTCCTGAATGACACAAACAAAAATTTGATTCGATATGAGGAACACAAACCGGCGAAGCAATTAAATAATATCACCACGCATCCTGAAAGAATTATTCAACACATAGAAGCAGGAAAAAGGTCGATTGACCATGAAAGAGCCCAGACGATCTTGAGTAAGATAGATTTCGATAAGACTTTATTGTCCCCATTTGAGTTAAAACAACTGAAAACTGCGATCGCTGAGAATGCGGACGTCTTCAGCACGCACAATTTTGATCTAGGACCTTACACTGAACATAGGCACCGTATAGAGACCGGAGATGCCAAGCCGATTAAGCAAGCACCGTATCGACTAGCGCACTCTTTACGTGAACCGCTTAGGGAGGAACTAAATAGTATGCTAGATGCGGGACTAATTTCACCATCAAGCTCACCTTGGGGATCACCAATAGTGTATGTAACCAAGAGTGATGGCTCACTCCGGCTCTGTGTGGACTTTCGGAAGGTAAACACAGTAGCAGAACAGGACGCATATCCATTGCCTAGGATAGACGACATTTTAGGATGCCTCCGAAACACTAAATTAATGTCTAGCTTAGATTTAAATAAGGGCTTCTGGCAGCTAGAACTTGACCCAGAAACAAAGGATAAAACATCTTTTGTAACAGTTCATGGACAATATGAATACAATGTCTTACCGTTTGGATTAAATTCGTCCCCAGGAGCTTTTCAACGTTGCATGTCCATGATTTTAAAAGGGCTAGAGTGGGAAAAATGCTTAATTTACATAGATGACATACTGGTATTTTCACCCACGTTCGAAGATCACCTAGCAGACCTAATTAGGGTGTTCGATCGTTTTCGCCGAGCAAACTTAAAATTAAAACCATCAAAATGCCACTTTGGTAGAGGTAGTCTAAAATATTTAGGACACATAATTAGTACAGAGGGCGTGAAACCAGATCCAGAAAAGGCAATAGCGATCGAAGAATTCAAACGTCCAGAGACGTTGAAGCAGCTTCAAAGTTTCATAGGATTAGTGGGGTATTACCACAAATTTATACCGAACTACTCCGATATATGTGAACCACTAAACGAACTAAAACGCAAAGATGCAGTATTTAAATGGACTCCAAAGTGTGAGGAAGCATTTAAGAAACTAAAACAGGCGCTATTAGATGAACCCGTGCTAGTGCACCCTGATTTCACACAGCCGTTTATTTTGCAAACGGACGCTTCAGGATATGCAATGGGCGCAGTGCTCTCGCAGAAAACCAAACAAGGTCTCAAACCCATTGCCTACGCGAGTAAGGCTCTGTTAGATTATCAACGCCGCTACCCCGCAATCGAAGCCGAAGCCCTCGCGATTAGATGGGCAGCGCTACACTTCAAGCATTATCTAGTAGGCCACAAATTTCATGTTGAAACTGATCACAAACCGCTAAAAGCCTTGTTTGACAAGCCGCCCAGAAATTCACGCTTATCTCAGTGGCGCAGTGAATTACTACTTGAGTTCGGAGGATTTGAAATACTCTATAGACCAGGTAAAGAGAACGGCAATGCCGATGCTTTGTCGCGGGATCCTAGATACGACCCATCCATTGGCGAGGAACAGGGAGATACATATGAAATATTAATGATGGGCCGAGGACGACCCACTGGACCTCGCCCACCTACGACCTGCGCAGCATGGGATCAATCGCACCTGCCTTATCCCGTACGCACTGTAGCGCCGCTCGCAACGGGTGCGCCAACCCCTATAACGGGAAGCCCGGTAGCTCCCCCAGGTCAACCCAACCCCGAAGCAATCCCATCACACTTAGTCCCCGACACGCAAATAACTACAGTACCCCCTGCAACGCTAACTCAACAGGCAGCCACACTAAGCGCAATTCCAATTAGGATGGATCCAGGGGAAACTCCAGTGATGTCGGTACGCACTACAACTATCTCGGGTTCTGGAGTCGGACCTCAGGCTCGAGGATCTAAGAGGCCACACCGGCCTGAATCGGAAACCGTAGGCCTAAGAGCAACCACACTACCAACTGAACAGGAATTCGATAGACTCATGAAATTGATGATGCACTATGAAACAGAAATACTACCAACCGTTAGGATCGAGGACGCACAGGATACCCAGGAAAACATATACTTGCCGTTCTTTTCGGATCTCCCAGATTTTAATTTAGTACGGCTCTTACCATACATACAACGAAATGACCCAGAATTGGGTCCCATTTGGTGGTATTTATATAATAAAACACGGCCCAGGGCCGAGCTAGGCGCACTAAGAATCGAAATGCGAGCTCATTACTTTGAATTAGCTCAGGATACTAAGATACTGTACATGCACCCATTACAACCAGGAGACATAAATTATAAATTGTGCGTCCCAATTACATTGGTACAGCAAATACTCAAACATGAACACAACACTCTGTATGGAGGACATCCTGGCCGTGATCGGCTAATAGCAAAATTGAAACAATTTTATTACTGGAAAGGTATGTCAGAACACGCACAACAATGGATCAGGCGATGCACTCTGTGCCAATCCGCGAAGGACCCAATTTCTCGGATAACCACCGGATTGGGCAGGGTTCCGTTGGCAAATCAACCAATGTATCGTGTATTCGTAGACATACTTGATATTCAGGTCAGATCACAAGCAGGCAATCGCTACGTTATTGCATTTATAGATCAATTCACAAAATTCGCAATAGCAGTAGCAATAAGGCACCAGGATGCACATACCGCCGCTCACATATTTTTATATGAGGTAGTTAATAAGTACGGAGCTCCCAGGGAGCTATATTCTGATAGAGGAGGTGCTTTCACCGCACACATGTTTGAAAGCCTGTGCCAGGAAATGCACATCTTTCGGCACATGAGTTTAGCGTACCACCCTCAGGCAAATGGTGAGATCGAAAGATTTAATAGGACATTATTATATTTACTACGAGTAAGCGTACCGCAAGATGACCACCATTCATGGGATATATCATTACCATTTTGTATAATGGCCTATAATTCTTCAGTACATACAGCAACAAAATATCCACCGTTTTTACTAATGCATGGATTTTACCCTAGGTTACCCGGAGAATACGACACGCATAGTGCAGCCACAGGCTACACTGGAGCTCACTCATATAGAGCCAACGCGCAGCGCTGGATGGCTTCTATTAGGGAACGCGCATATCAATCAATGAGAGCCGCCCAGGAAGTAAATCGGCTAAGGTATAACAGGCGAGCTCGCGAACCACGCTATCAAACAGGCGAATTAGTCTGGGTCTATAGACATGACACCACGCCAGGAACATCTAGGAAACTTACACCTCGTTGGTGCGGACCATACGAAATACTAGGGATCACCCCGCCATGCATGCGCGTAAGAATGCATTCAAATCCGGAAGGTATGGCGCATGTTGTACACCTTAATAGAACTAAGCCGTGTTTTAGAGCTTTAGATCCAGTGCCTAACGTAGGAGACTGGTTAGGCCAAGTGCACGCTTCTGTCCTAGAAAGGGGCTTAAACGAACCGACCCAACGAATCATCGCTGATAGGGATTTTGTAACAGAAATAGAACCCGTAGATGAGGTAGCAGTGCGCACAGTAAGAGCAGCAGTCAGTGATAGTTCGGACACTGAAAGCATCGAAATGGGTGACCCCAATGATCCTAACTTTTACCGCCGGACATACGCAGAGATCGAGGCCGAACAAGCAGCAATGGAGCACATTGAATATCGGACGGACGACTACGAGCCGCAGAATCCAAGGACAGTCAGGAATCGGATTCCACTGACTGATCCGGATAGAGAAATAGAACCAACTTGGCCACCAATATCGCAGGAACAGGTTACCAGCCAGGAGGCCTTCTCATACATACCAGAACCTGGTAGCCGAGACACACAGGTGGAATACGGACAACATACCGTGCCAGTAACGACGATGGAACGAATAGTGGCTACCAGCGAGGAGGTCCCATTCGGCGTACCGACTGTAGGTGTTGGAATACTCGAAGGACAGCATTTCTACCCAGCGGACATTACGCTATCTACAACACCACGAGGGGCTTCAGGTGGAATCGTCGTACCCGGACCATACACCTCCGGAGATCTACGTTATGCAATCATGCTCGCTGCTCAGGACCATCCATTATTTCAATCGCGACCAGCTGAACATATTATGGCATCACGACTACGCGTACCAATGGAGATGTCAACTCAAACTGTAGGGGACTACACAACAATGCGTCCCTATAGCGCCCCACCAGCAGGTGCCAATACGCCTATGGCTCCTCATCAATATGTTTTTCGCGAGGCGCCCATGACTCAGCCGCCTTTGGGATCGCCAGTGTCCAGCTATTTGTCGGAAACTTCTGGAGAAGGTACCACAGTGGACGTGAGAGCAGCTGAAGCAGACGACGAACTAACCAGCCAAACATCGCAGGAACCATCTTCCACCGAGCGGCTCGGTCATGCCGGACAGGAAACATCAAGCAGCGACTCTAGGACACAACCAGGGACCTCCGACTCATTAAGCGAATTCACACTTGCCGGATCAAGTAGTGAAGCACCAGCACCCCAGCAAGAAACCAGTCACCCAGTGACCTTGAGTACCCCTCCTCGCACACGAGCCCCGCCGCAAGAGCGAGGAAAGGGCCTTGTTGGACGAGCCACACAACGGAAACAGGTTACATCGACTCGCGGAAGCTCAACTATCCGGTTTACTAGTACTGAACAACCAGGGCCGTCTACAGTAACCATCACTGAACTAGTACATCCCACAACCGCTACTACTACTTCCACTGGCATAATACGCCTTAGCTCCACTCATGCAACAGCACCGACCAGACACCTCCTTCATCGCCAGGCTAGGGACCGGGTCTTTAGACCATATGGCGCAGCATCGGACGAGGAAGTAGGAGACGCCCTACGTAGGCCTAGACGAGTGACTTTCCAGGAACCAGCAGCGACTACTAGCGAAACGGCTGGAACATCTACCAGACTGGCATCTACTACTCGCACGCAGTCCACCAGTGTCACCACCTCAATGACCAGTGCACCAATCCCGACACCCCAACAAGTTCGTAGGAGCGAACGCTCCTTAGGTGGGACTCAACCACCCACTTCATTCCCACGCTATCCTTCTAGCCAGGAGCTACATCCTGCAGCCTGGCGACAACGGACACCCCGACCACCACCGCACGAAGAATCGGACTCAGACGACCCAGACTTACGCATAGACTAATCCAACCCATACTAGCACGTGCCTCTAATAAAGCAAACAAACAGTCAAAAGGGGGATTAGAAGAGGGATCCAGGAATATATACACAGTTTATTTAGGAGACAAGATAATCTTTAGATTTAGACTTATTCCCAATATATACATTACAGATGCATCGAGCCTACAGTACCAACAACATCAATGCCCGTGTGATCCCAAAGGGCGTGCGGCACGCACCAGTGGACATCGACGGGCACGTGTTCCCAAAGGTGCCTGAATACCTCATGGATCGAGAAGGGCGGTGTGAATTCTTCTCACTCAAAAGCAGAAGATGGAGCTGTTTGGCTAATGAGCATACTTCCGCTGATCGATTCGAGCACGATGGGAGGCGTCTCGCCAGTGCCGCCGAGCACTACCACCTCAGTGTCTTGGAGCTGTTGGGACGCGACGAGGAGGCAAAGGAGTTGGGAGAAACGTGCACTTCCCCAACCGAGCTCCAACTTCGTAGCATCGCCCTGCAGCGCCAGATCCCACACAGCGTGCGGCGGTGGCATATGTCGTATAGAGCGCACCTGATGCGGCCGATCCTCTTGGCCAAGTTCAGCCTGGATGAGTACGCCGAGGAGTTGGAAAAAACCGGCAGCCGGCAACTCCTTAGCGACTCAATGGACAATTTTTGGGGCACGGGCATGCCTCCGGTCCAATGCAGCTATCTCCGAACAGTTTGCCACAACGTCACCGGCAGGTTGCTCGAGGAAATCCGAGCTTTCAACCGCGACGGGTTTGTTCGGTGGCCACGGGTGATCATAGTCGGCGACGAGCAGGCCCTGCCGCTCCTCGAGGTGGCCGACGAGCGAAATTGGCTCGTCCTCACCTACCCAACGTTGACAATGGTCGAGCTGCTACAGTGGGCCAACGCGCTACTGACGCCGCAGACGGACTGCGTCTTCGTTTTGGGCGGTTACGACGACGTATGTTTGGAGACGCGGAAGACATACTCTCCAGGTGCCTATTTCAAACGCGTTAAGCGACACTTGGGAGTACTGGATCGGCGTGCCCGGGAAGATGCCGCCATCTATGTTGCGTCGCCTCCCCCACACTGGGACGCCAACAACTATACTGGTGACACCTGGGGAAGGCAATTTCGTACACGCAAGGCGGAGCTCACACACAGCCACCAATCTCTCCGCAGCGTGATCATGCCACGATGGCCAGCGCCACTCATGGAACCCGAAGCCTGGGACACGGTCGGACCGTTCAACCAGGGGGAGGACCGGCGGCGTTGGAATAAGCCTGTCGTGGCCCCAGCGTTCCACCACGAACTTGTCGCCTGGGTAGAACAGAATCTACAAAGCGCAGACATTATTCGGCGACTAATGGAACGACCACTGCCGAGAGAAGAATATCAAAAATACCCTGACAGTGAGTCGTAAGAAGTGAATAAGGCCTACAAACTTGGTAAAACAGCCTCACAATAAAGGGGGGAAAAGGAAGAGGAAACAATCTTCTAAGGGGATCATACAAATTTTAAATCATCCGGAGATGATAGAAATTCAAGTCACCCCACAGACCACACTCAGCCAAAGCAGGCATACTAGGCTAGGAATACATAGTTCCTGCAAGAGAAGCACACACAACGCGAAGCGCTGCGACAATCTGACAAACCTACTTATTTAGATTTCCTTTACAGATGAGCACCAGCAACGTCGATATAACGCCAAACAGGAAATCCGGCGGACGATTACCCGCGGTCGGACCGTACGCTCCGCCGGAGATGTCGCAATTCAAGCTACCAACAATTCCAGTCTACCGGGTAGACTTGAACAAACCGTTCGCAGCATTTCTATCACATGGCACGGACTGGCCCGAGCTGTCGAACATGCATGAAACACCGGTGCCATTTAGCAACGATGGCGTCCTGGCCAACACCGTGGAGCGACATTACCACGTCCAGGTGTTGGCACTCCTGGAACACCATGATGCTGCCCGCGAGTTGATGGATACAACTGACTCGCCGCTACAAATCAAGTCACGGGCCAGGGTGCTAAAAGACGAACTCATTGATTACGTCACCAGCGCCCGCCTTAAGCCGTTGTTGGAGCATATCATGCGCCCAATATTGCTCAAGAAATTTGCCATCCCAGAGTACGCACACGTTCTCCAACTTACTGAGGATCGGCAGTTACTTGAGGCTTCAACGGACGCTTTCTGGGGTGTCGGACGCTCCAGTCAGCAGCTGCAGAATAAGGAGGCGCTCGGACGCTGCCATAATGTAATGGGACGCTTGCTGGAGGAGGTACGTGAATTCCGTGCCACCGGCAATGTGTGCTGGCCTCAGACAGCCATCTTGGGAGACGCGCTGGCCCTGCCACTGCTGGAAGTGGCCGAGGACAATAAGTGGCTGGTCAACGGATGGCCGGACACCAGCCTGGCGCGACTAGTCCAAGCCGCAAATGCCATTGTCACGCCGCAGCTTAACTGCATCATCCTGCTAGGTGGCTACAACTACATCTACAGGAAAGCGCCTCTGGAGCAGCTCCATGCAACAAACCCAAACGCGGCATTCAAAAAGGTAAAGCGCCACTTGGGAGTGCTGTCAAAGCGAGTTGCACCAACAACAACAATCATCATGACACCTCCTATTCCGCGTTGGGTCGCCACCAATCAGGACGCAGCGTCCTGGACGGCCGAGTTAAAGAAAATCTTAGTTAACCATCGCCAGCGCTACAACACACTCCATAATGTGTACATTCCGACCTGGCCTGTTGCGTTCAACACACCTGACGCGTGGGAGCGAGACGAGCCATACATGGAGTGGGGCGAGCGACCACAATTTCGCGAACCGATGGTATCAAATTACTGTCGTCGCAATCTGCGCGAGTGGATGACCCACCTCGTGCGCGATGCTGAATTGGGGCGCCTCACTCCCTAGGTAGTCGTAGGTGCACTGTGTAACGTCAGCAGCTAACGCGAGCGAGGAGCGAAATAAGGGCGTGAAAGGAAACAAGATCAGTCGGTACGACTTGCTAGGAGATGCATTGGAAAAGGTAGCTAGGAGCACGAAACGCATCTAGGTAACAGCAGTGAAATGTGCCTAAGATAGCAATTTAAGAATACTATCTACGAGAAATACAGGCAACCGAACCCGATAGGCGTTACTGGTACGACTTGGTGGGTTAGGAAATCTACCAAGCAAAAGTACAAACTTTAAATAGAATACTCGACATAGCGACCACCGAGAACCAACTTTTAAAGAGATTAAGATAAAGTAAACAGGCAGACCAATTCCCAGTTTATACTTGGAAATTGCTTAAAGTAACCCCTGAGTTAGGGCATAACCGGCAGCCGGGTCCTTTCTTGGGGTGAACCAAAGCTACAATAGAGGTACGTGCTAGGGACGTGTATATATATATGGTTTTTGTAATGATGTTGTATGCACATGTATAACGTTTAGAACGTTGAAATATTTTAAATCAAACCAAGCAAAAAGGACATTTCTGAATCACTACAACAAAAAAGGAATAAAACTCAAACTCAAATAGTATAAACCATAAGGGAAAACTTCCAAAACTACCGAAAATAAAGGGAGAAGGGACGCGTTTTTGGTGATAATCAAACAAGTTGAACGTCCTTCTGCCCTCGTTTTAGCAAAGCTTCTAACAAATTTTAACAAATTTTTGGGAAATTCCTGGAAAATTTTCGAAACTCATTGTAGTTTTATCCCCAAACGGGCTAAATTTTTGGAAAATTCTCGACATTTATGGTAATTTTAAGCTCAAACGGGTTAAATTTTCAAATTTAATACAAATTTTACCTAATTGAAATCAAGGGGCTGTGCATCGCATGGAATTAATCACGCAAAAATCTCACTTTCTTTTCGTATCTCCACAAATTTAACTTACTACCATAAGTAAGGAGTCTATAAAATCCAAAAAAATTTTAAGAGATGTAACAGCCCAAAATTTCAGGGATTTCAACAAGATATTCAAATAGGGAAAATCAGCTAAATTAAGGTCAAAGTTGGGAAAATGGGTGCGACGGGCGATCGGATACCGGTGGAGCGTGACTCGGATACTATATTGTGTACTATTCATTGCTGTTGTTATAAAAATAAAAATGTACTATTCTTGTAACTTGTTGTATTGTCACGCTCCACCCGCCCGAGGTGCACGGGGTGATTTTGGCACCAAAATGGAATACTTGTATTAAGTATGGTATCCGGTCGGCCCTAAATGGATTCAATGATAACTGTGCGTTTATAAAATGTGCCTAATGTACAATTATGAAAGTGGTATATTATTGGATGGGCGGGGATGGTTTATAGGTAGCACTTGTCAGGATGGAGTCGGGGTATTGTGCAGAACCTTTATCAAAACGAAACGGTAAATCTTTGCTATTTTATTCAGCTGTGAAGGTACTTCCAACCGTGAGGACCTGATTGGCACGCAGCTGTCAATGGCAGTTTTAGTTACATTTCGAGCCTTGAGGAGCGAGTTAACCGAGTTGAGCTGAAAAAACTCTCAGAATTTAACTACAACCTAATTTTATATAGGGATATCTTAAAAGCAAAATTTTATAGTTTTCAGTACCCCAGGCGAAATAGGCTTATTACCGTATAATTAGGGCCCTTAAGGGGCTTCAAAATTTCGCGTTCGGGTCCCCCTTGGCCCCTCCTGAAAGTACCTAGGGACCCCTAACTAAGCGTTTAAACACCCAATTTTCAAAGTCCCAAATCTCAACAAAATAACCAAAACTCCCCAATTTTTCGGTCCCCGCACCTTCCAGGGGTCATACCCTAACTATCTAATCGAAAACCAGGGTCACCTAACTTAACCGGTCCGAGCAGGACCCAGATAACCCCGTCGGGACACCAAAATTTTATGCTTTCATCTCACGAATCGGCCTCTAACAGGCCACCTATAGGAGATACATTAAATCTGACATTTTCATCAGTAGGCGACCAGCCAGGGCATGAACCTGGTCCAGCCCCCGGTCGCCTACTCCTTTTCGTTCCTCGGTAATCATAAAAAATACCTTAAAAGTCTAAGATTTTTCTAGCGCCCTGAGCGCTCGTATAAGTTTTCTCTTGGAAATTGCCTCGCCGGCCAGCGCGAGGTTTTGTAGCAGTTGGCACTTTTCGGCCACGTCTATGTTGTTGACCAGTCGAGACGACGAGAGCCCGCTGCGGGCTGTTAGCAGTGTTGTTGCCGCTGTTGTTTAAACCGGCGTTGTTTGTAATATTTTAAAATTGTTTTGCTTCCACACACATTATATAAATTTCATATACAAGGTGCTAATACAAACTTGTACCCGGGCTATGTAGACAGCAATAACTTCAAGTTTAAAATATCTGGGGCGCCAAGAAGGGGGTTAGCTGGTAGTATAAAAGCAGAAACCCCAATGCAGAATCGGGACCAGTCGAGTAGAGAGGCCGCAGAGTCGGCGGGTTTTTTGTTTTCGCTCGTGGCGGTTGTCGCCCGGGCATTTTCTTTATTTCTTCATTTTGCTTTGAGTTTTGGTTTTCTTTCAGCTTTAAAGTTTTGCCCGGGAGGCTCCTACTGTGTAGCACAGGGAGGAGGTCCTCCTGGGGCGATTCCATGTCTTAAAATTTCACGAGCGCGAGCTGCCTTTGCGGGTGCTGGCGCGTCCGGCGGATGCTCCGCGCACCCGTAAATGCAGCTCCACTAAATTCGAGAAAATTGCATGCTAAATTACTCGCAGAATTGAGATCCTCGACTGGTTCCCCGCCCGCCGGGTCGCCAATTTTCTATTTAGACCCGGGAGCGAAACTTCTATTAGTGATGTGAACGGGAAATAAAAACACGGGAGGTTAAGGTTGGAATGTAGGCTACACATCAAAGCTTGTAGTTTAAATCTTGAGTTGAAGATTTGGTAGCGTGTTGACCTGGAGGCAGCCGCTAAGGCAGAAATCAATTCAGTATTCGTAAGGACTCGCGCTAGGCTCCCCGTCAAAATTTCGAGTCTTGATCCCTGAGCGTTTCAGCTAGCCGCCCCCTGGTATGTCGTCAAAAGACCCAGTCTTCCAGGCCGTTTAGACACGGTAGAAGACTGTAACAATTCTCATCAAATAGTTTAAGATCCCGCCACAAATTGGCACGATAAAACAAGTCTAGTTTTTCCAATGACTTTCAAGAAACAATGGAGCTTCTTTCGGTCGGTGCTCCATCCGTGCTCGCTTTCGAAGTCCTAGTTTGAGTCGAGCCTAAGTCATAGGAAAATCTATGAGAACAACTCCAGGTCACACGACTTAAAGACCCAGTTAATGGGTAGGCAGAGCGAGCGGTCCGCTCGGAACGGACGCAGTCATTTGCACGCGTGGAGCAGCCTAAAGGAAATTAATAACGGAACCCCTGACGCTAGCCCCCGAGAACCGAGCTTTCTACTCTGAGATTTGTCTTGCTCCGAATAAAAAATTTTAGTCAACTAACCCAACAAATCCAGACGGGTCTCAGGCCGTTTAGACACGGTAGAGCACCCCGTCATTATTTTTACAATAGAACAATCACCGATGGGTCGATGCGGCTGCTCCATAGGGAGTGACGTATCAGGACCTTTCGTGCGTTGTTGTCCCCATTTCTCACGGTTTTGCAAATCTATCATTCTAACCATGCAGGGGTATCCGAAGTGTTTTTAAGCTTAAATCACAACTAGTCTCTTTTGGTACTCTAACTGAGCAATTCGTTGAAGGTGCGGCAGCACGCGCCCTATCCGTGCTTGCAAATGACTGCGGGCCTCCAGCTAAATCAAAGGCCACGGGGAGGAGCATAACCAAAACAGGAAACGAGACGGAGTCAGCTGCAGCGTATAGTCAAGTCAAATTTTAAGGCAATTCTTGTGCTCGCGCCCGCTAGTCGAGCCACGGCCCTGAGGGAGATACGAATCAATTGCCCCCAAGCTTTTCTGTGAAGGAAAATTTATAGGCGCGAACCCGTAAACCGTTTAGACACGGTGGGTTTCGATACAGCGCCTTATTTTCATGTCAAATCTTCAATTCGAAAACCCGTGCAGAGCAAGTAAAACTCGGGAGACGCGGCAGCGCCGTCCACTTTTGACAAAGGCCCACGTTTTCTACCCGACCATGGCGTAGGCTTATTTTTCAAGTATCACCTAGTAATTTCGGAGACCTGCAGCTGACTTCTGGACTCAGAGAAAAGGTCGCTACCGGAAGGGAGCGAGGAACAAGAGGAAAGGTGTCAAGGCAGTGTTGACGGCGATAGCCTAGGGCCTATTCTCGTAGGGCATTCAACAAATGATTAGTCGGAAAATAACCATAGGATTACGGCCAAAAGGGCCACGCACGGCCCGGGGTGCAAATAGTGGGACAAGCCGAAAGGATTTGCACGATTCTTACCGGGAAGTCGCGCCTATTAGGATTCACATCGCCAAGTATATATATAGGGCAAGGGTGCACTGCGTGGTACCCGAACTTTTAACCGTCTGTACATAAATTGTATGCCGTTTAACTGCATGTGTGCCTATGTCTTCCGTGAATAAAGTTTTAGAGTGTTCAATGAGTCTTTCAGGCGATATGTGTTTAGGATAGCAATCAAACCGGCATTTTACATCTGCGGCGAATGGTGAATCCAACCTTTGGTTTAGTCTCAAAGTTCATGTTCAACCTCGTTTGATAGTTGGTGCACGGCTTTGTTCAAATTTATCCCCGCTAGCTAGGGACTCTGGGGATGGATCTCCAGGTTTTTTCTTGAGCTACCCGTTTAGCAGAAAACTCCGTGTCAAACCCTCAAAACGTATTGTTAGATTTAGGCTCCCGCGCATCAGACTAAAATGAGGAATCGCGCCTCCATTTGGGATTCAATTAGAATCGAGGGAAAGGCGAGTCAGCCTTATTACCTGTGAGCAGGCTTAGGGGTTGACTCTCCCTCGGGGGACCTTCGTACCACTAGACACGTGGGCCAAAGTAGGGGCCAGGCCGAACACCCTGGTTAACCCGCCGGCAGCCTGCTAAGCTAAGCGGTTCCCTTTAGGTCATCGCATAGATCACCGGGGAGTCGTGGAAGCCGGGGTTGTCCGGGCACCACGCAAGGAGAAATGGTGGTGCAGCTGGGATCCCTTAGGGCCAGAACTGGTCCTAGTACAATGTATATTTGTTGTTGCTCAATGCACTATACATTGGTTTCTGCCGATACTTTGGCATATATAGATGGCAGTTGACATGGAAATTGCAAATTTGCTGTGATATTTATCGTTGGTGTGGCGAGGAGATCCCGGATATGGCAGCGGCAGCTTATCAAAATTGCAAATGCAAAATTTATAATAAAATGCAAGTATGTTGTATAGTACACGCTTGCAAAATGACCTGATGAACAACTGATATGCATGAGCATTTCGATTTGGGCCTATTGTGCTGTTAAATAAATGCAATCAGTAAACATTGGGCTTACAGGATTCAATGATTCATGTAGTTTTCAAAAAGCATCCATTGTCTTGTGTGGTAATGTATATATATGACCTTCCATAAGCTGGCACCTGAAACAGAACGAGCGGTATTTCTTAAAATAACTTTTAATGGGGACATTTTTTCTCTCTCCGTCTTCGCCACAACCCTTTACCAGATTGATGAATTTTTTGACGAATAATGGAATGTAGTGCAGACCAGCGCAATTCCCTCACATCGCGGATAATTATGCAAAAATTCGTTTCCTTATCGTTTTGTTTTATGCCTAATTCTTCACTGGATTGATGCATCTTCGCAATTTTTATCCGTCATGTACTGTAATATGTAGTTTGCATTTAACTTTGTATTTGCGCTGCTCCCATGCAAAACCGATAGTCTATGATTTTTGGCCATCATGGGATAACACAATGTTAGGTTATAACTTTCGCCAGAGGCGATATGTTCAAATTCTACCTCTAAGATTCAGACCTACACGAATTTCTCGGAGATCAAAATTTATATTTTATTACTTCGGCCTACCATTGTCACGAAACTTATATATTCCGTTTGTAATTACGCCGTGTTCGACTTTTTGTTCGTGCAAACCTCTGGCTCCACCTACAGGTGCTCAAAAAGGAGTACCGAAACAACAGCATGCACCGCAGTGTAATAAACTGCCGGATTTATTAGGGCTTTCCCAGCGTCAAACCCGACAGGGCTTAACACAGTTGCAATCTGTATTTATAACGATCAAATTCGTGGCTATAATATAACGCCTCAACTGGTAATAAAAATGTCCCCACCTATCGCGGATTGGCCCACATTTTAGTGAAAGAAACAAAATACGTGTAGTAATGCAACTGCTTATTACACCAGCATTTAACATTTTCACGTAACAAATGTGCTCTCATTTGTTGTTTATACCGGCGTGCAGCTACTAGGGTTTCTGTTACAGCTGCAGTGCAAATATATCGTTTGTCGTTACATCATCGTGCGGCAATTTTTGTTGTTTTTACATTCAGCGTACAAATTTAAGCAATGTTGTCACAAGCAGTGTAATATGAACGAACCGCTATAATCGTTCAGAAATGTCAGCTGTTGCACGAAGCTTGTAGCGCCTGACAACATAATCATTACAATGTAACGAGCACTGCGGCTCTCGCGTAACCATCTGCAGTGACTGCTCTCCACTTAATGTGAACTACGCATAAACGCGACATTAACTATAACGAAATCCTTCAATATACAGCAATGGATGCTATGGTTACCGATTTACTCATTATGGGTTCGGAGGAATGCTCAAGTATCGTTGGTGGTATTCAAACGCTACAAGATATCCGCGGATTCAAGACCTCAACCGTACCTACTTACGTGGGTGACAGGAGGAACTCCTGGAAATAATTTTAGATTACGATAAGGTACGTTCTCATCTAAAGAGGAAAGACTGTTTTTATGCCTGTATATATTTCGAAAAATACGCCGCAATGTCGTTCTATAACACCGAAGCGACCCATTATCCGATAATCCAAATGAACTAACAGCGAAACTTCTGTTTAAACCGTTAGATTTTATTCAACGCAGTCAATGAACCGATCAATTCATTTACTATCGGAACTGCTGGGATTTACCTTTACCCCGGTTACGACCTAACAGCCAACAAATGTAATAATGGCACTGCGCAACTCCTTGGCATAAAATTACGCTGCCAACTCATAAGTCTGGAATCGGAAACGGCACATTCAAGTCGATAAAAGAGGGTCCCCCGCAGTCTGCTACGAAGGATTATCAACAGTGGCAAAGTTATCAAAATCAACGCAAGGAAGAACGTTTAAAACAAAGCATTATTGCCTTTATAGCACGCTCCGCGTTTGAAACCCAACCAATTCATTAGAGTGCAGGATCATCAATCGACTCAAAGTCCGATTTTTCGGCTATATTCGAGAAGCTAAAAATCGGATTACGATCACCAATTACGGAGAAGATATTGAACAAATTGTTACTGAACTGCTCAAACGTGTCCGCGCAATTCTTACGGAGGATGGAGCAAACCAGCGATATATTTATGTTACAAATTCTAGGTGGAAGAATCCGTAGCATGTTATACATTATACGTTAACCAGCGTGGCTATTCTACGTCGTCCTGTTAAACCGATCGTATTATTCTTCAACCTCACCTACATATCCGAAAAAAATGGAACGGCGACTCAAACTAAGTAACCAACGCAACATTGCTGTTCGACAATGTTATGCATGATCGGCATATAACGTTTTGGCCATGAACTCTGCGAACCCTTCAAAACTCGTCGCGATCTGAATGAACAATTATATTGGCCTACAACGTTTTTGCGTGAAGCTAAATTGAGCTGACACCCGCTTAAAAACGAAAGGTTGGAAATCGCCAACAACCCCAAGCTACCTGTAACGAACTTGTGGGAACAAATACAGCAGCTTGTGCAACAATTTAATGTGCCAACGCGTTGAACTTCCGGATGGGTAAATGCACCGAATTCTGCTGGAATTTCAATCTTGTTTACCAAAGTTTAACGGCCCCCTTACCTCACGCCTTATTTATTCATGCGGGCATTAACATTTGGAGATGCACAATGACAGGAAATTGCTGAAGGCGATTATTCGTTGTTTGTATCTTTGCACCGCTCAGTCGCAAGAGCGATCGACTCTATGACATCGATCGTCGCCTGTACGAAAACTATTAACCCAAATTAGGATTATATTGAAGATATGTTGTGATTATTATAATTGTGTGGATTCAGGCTAGTCGGGTGCATTACAGTCATATTACTCGACATCAATCTCGCCATAATATTTACATTTCACTATAACATTAACGAAGATCTGATGAAACTTTATCTCTTGAAACAGTTATCAATAACTGTATAAGATTTATATTTTGGACCTTACCATTGTTGTAATGTGTTCTTCGACCAAAGTGCTGAAAGTTATCATTTTAAAATTCAAACTCAAAATTTTATATTAAACATCATTTCGGTTTCTAAAATCTTTTTAACTATTATCTCCACGTGGACGTTCAGTTTTTGTATATCTCGCCCTCATGAGTCTTCACTAAATTTAAAATCGAAACCTTAAAATTAGAATTTTTATTCCACTCAAATTTAAATTTTTAATTAATTTTTTACGTTTTGACATAACTGTGAGGCAGAATCAGTGCAGTGTAATGGACTTACTAAATGCTTTGCCTAGAACTGAGGAGTTAGACTTTAGGCATCGCTATTGTATGAGATATAGAAATAGTTACACGTATATATTCCTAAAAACCATCCCCGATTAAACTTAAAGATCATTAATTTTAGACTAATACTCAGGGGTAGAAACTAACCATTTGCCAAAATGGCTGAGGTTAGCCTTTTCCACCCTTGTGCGACCAATCTCTGCCAAAATAGCTGTGGTCGGCCCTTCCAACTACCGTGTGATTTGGTATTTGCAGCTGTGGACACCAGTTTTTTTTTAATTTACTGCTCTTTACATTACATTTGTATTAACTTTTAATTTGTACTTTCTTATTTGTTCATTGTTGGCAATAGGTATATGTTTGCCGATGTATGTCCTGATGAGTATTATTACTCATGTTGCGTTGCCCGCGTATATTTTTCTACGATCTTTCCTTCCTGTAAAGCAGCTTCATCTACCAATTTGTATGGATGCTGCTAGTTTGCTACCGCATAACATATCTATCCTTGACTTTTATAAAATTTTCAGGACATTTCTACAATAAATTTTTTTTAAATTATTTAAACTTCTTAAGTTTCTAAAAACAAAATCTGTGCAGATTTGGCTGTCTTACCTTGACCAATTTACATATTTTTCAGAAACAAGATATCTGACACCCTACTAACGGTGAATAGTCAGTCTGACGCTTGCTTTTGTCGAGTTTGACGAATTGCTTCACGCACTTCGAGTTTAATTATATATAGTTATATTTTATAACTTGTTTTATGTTTAAAGTTTCTGATTTCGTCTAGCACTTCCTCTTGCAAGCCGGTTTTTTAAGTTTTGCCTTGCAGTTTCTAAGTCCCAATGGAGATTTACATTTATTGAGCCTCGTTAGCCTACCCACTGGAGTAGAAAATAGTATTAAGTGTTTTTTGGTATACTGACTGTTTGGTAACGATCTCATTTATAGGTTGGTTGGGACAGGTATTGGTATTACCTGGGTTCTGGAAGGAGACCTCTGGGTTGGGATTGGTCCCTCTACCTTCCGTTAATGTTTCACCACGCGTTGACGGGGTATGGACGCTTTTAAGCTGCTTTATCGCCAGATAGCCGCGGCATGTTATTTTCCTTAGGGTGGAGCAAAATTAACCACTCTTAGTTTGACGACACCTTGCATAGGAATACTGGCAGCGCTTGTGTGCCCGGGAAATTTGCGTTTGAAGGGCGGGTCCATCTTTCCAAAAGTCCACGTCTGATTCGGCATCCCATGGTCTGCCCAATGTTGTTCTTATCCATGATTGGTTCTTTTCCATTACGATGTAACCTAACAAGTTCTGAACTATTCCAGGGCGCAACGAAGTAGGCTAAATACAGTTGAAACTTGCTTGCAAAATTTTACTCAAAACTTTTTCCTTTCCTGCATGATAAATTTAAATATTTCGCTTCAGTCCTTGAAATAAAATTTCAGGAAAAATTATATTTCTAGGTTCAACTTTAAACTTTGATGGATTTCCATTATATAACTTTACGACAATTTTGTTATCTGTTTAGGTCTTCACTGGTTGAAACGTTGGTTACTACTATGTTGGTTTCCCTGGTTACTTTTTTATTTACTCGCTGGTCGAGACTCTGCTAACTTATTGGTTACATCTGTTAGCAAAATAAATTGTTATTCCTTAGACTCAATAACTTTGTTAAAGTTTGTTGGGAACTGTTACCTCAAAATCCTCTTTAACCTTTTTCGGTTTAGAAACGAAACTTACCTAAAGACCAAAAATTCTACAACATGATTAATAAGCTCACTGTTATTAAGATTTTTCATTTAATACCCTACGTAACCGTGGAGTACCTCGCGCCTTTGAAATTTTGACTTTCGAAAACTTAAAAGTAATTGCTTGCTGATAATCCAACTTTATCTTAAAAATCCAATTTTGTGGTGTACGGTCTCTACGGTTGTGTTCGATGGCAGCTCAACAATGCAATCTAAATACGTATAATTTTTACGGAGAGAGATACTTGCGTAACATTGTATTCAAAATTCAAAAAGTATTTAAAAATTACAAAACTTTTATTAATGATAATTTATATTCCACACATACTGTTCCAATTATCGCTCAAATACGCTTTACAATTTATTTCTATAACACATTCCTCGAATAAATATTTCAGACCAGTCGTTATCATTCAGGAGCCATAGAATTTTGGTTCCCTGTCACAGCAGTGCTTTAGTACATACCAAGGTTTGGGTCACGGAAACAAAACTCGGTGCTTAGCTCAATTAGCGCTCACTATTTCAGCCTGTCCAGCCTTGCTCAGCTTCGCACAATTTGTTTCACAACCTCAAGTGGCTTAATTGTTACCGTGGCGACAACCAAACTAAAGTTAATAAATTCTTCAACTGGTTTAAAACTCTGAGGAAAGTTTTTACTACAAATTACATCTCCCAATTTTAAGCCAAAATTTCCACGGATCCATTGCTGGAGATTGAGCTGGTGGGTCAGTCGTAAATTAATATACTGTGGTAGTCATTCCATCTGCACCAATGGCTCACACGCTTTCAAATTTACAAGCTTCAATTTAAATATTAGTTCAAAATCATGAGGATAAGCTCTCCGACAGCATAGGGCGCCTACTTCTGTAGTTCATAGGAAATTTCTTCACGTAAAGCTTTGCTTTTAGTGAGCAATGCATGCACCTTCAAGCTTTTTGGCTTTAACCCTGTTCTTGTCACCATGGCATAAATCATTAACCAATGCTCAACCTCATATCCAAAATTATGAATATTTACTCAAAATTTCTGAAACTGGTTAGTTAGAATCTACCCGCAGACAACCACGGCTACCAGAGAACTCGCACAACTTTTGTGTAAATTTATCCTACCGCTGTTAAACTGAAACATCTAATTGGTGGCTCCACTCTGTTCACAATCTTACAGTTATTTCTTTTGATCAAACTTACATTATAAATTGTCCTAGCGAACGAAAGGGTAGTATTTTCCTACCACTCCCACCAGGCAGTCATATAACGGCCAACTCTCAAGCTGAAGGGCCGCCAAACACTCACATCATGTTTGACCCCACCCCCAGGAACTGCGAAGGTGTGAGTCTGAGCTTAATTATCAATAACATGGCAGGGGTATATAATAATGTTCCAAGAAGCTGGTGGTGGTATAGAATAATAGATAATTGTCCAAGACGTGGTGGGAGTATAGGAGTAGTGATCCAAGAACCTTATGGGGTAAGGATTTGGTGGTCCGAGAACCTGGTGTTGTAGTAATTTGGTGATCCAAGAATCTGCTGGGGGTACAGGGCGGTGGTTTACTAACATGGATGTTGTGTTTCATGTTTATTTATTACTCGCTAAGTAGAGCAAAACCTTAGGGATTCAGCACGAAAACGTGACGGAAGTTGACAAAGTAAAGCTGATGACAGTCACAGTCATCAGCAGAGTCGACCTTCATGGACTATTGCTTCAATAACACTAATGGTCCGTTAGCTGTATGGCACTTTGTGTGTATGGAAGCTGAGCATCATCACTTTGGGAGACAATATGAATAGCTTCGTTTGCAGTTTTTCGTTGAAAGTAACAATTCTGCTGTATATATTACTTTATAGTAATTATATTTTTACAGCTTTTTAGTAGGTCCATCTTGTTTTGAGGTCCTAATCCTTTTGCTATAGCATCATACAAACGCTTTGGACGAACACTACTATTAATAGGATTGTGTATAATCTTCGGGCCTTTGAAGAACGTTATCCTGTGATATATTTTTTGCATATTTGTAACAATTAAAAACTAAAAATATTTTGTAGTCCCATTACATGTATGTCGTACATCGTTCAATGTTCGGCCAAATCAAAGTAGAGTCAGTAATCGAACCCGTACTAACTCTGTGATCGCGAGCTAACAATTATGTAATCCACTGAGCCATCTGGTTGGTTGTTGCTCGATTCCAACGAAACACAAACACATAGCAAAGTAAACAACGCACCTTCGTCCAAACCTACGCCAATTAACAATTTTTATCAAGTAAAAGTTACCACTTTACTATGTTAAAATCGCTTGCGAACTTATCTTCTGCCATACAATTGAATTTTCATCCGACCACCATTTAGCTGGACTAGAGGCTGTATTCGTGGATTTTATGGTACCTAAAATTTTGGTTGCTTCTATTGGCCATTATAGCCATGCAGTGCTAAAAGTGTTATTGCTTAGCCAACAGTACCAACTGAGCCTATGTATATTATCAACCAAGAGACTCTGATAATGTATCGTGTCACATAAAGGCCTTGTTTGCATTGCGCCCTCTGAGACTGAAACTATTTATGTATATTATCGTATTAAATTAGATCTGATAATCCTAGACAACCAAATTCTGCGCCAACTGTACCTATGCCATTTGTGTATGGATTTTTTTCACACCGCATCATCCATTTCGGATCTGATAAAATTGTGGATACGATCGGATCAGAAGACATTAAGCTGTCGGTAGTAAATATATTGTCAGAGTCGGGGCGTAGTGTTGGTTCTTTTGGGTTTTGTTTTGTTTACTTCTAGTATCTATATTGGGATTATTGGCCGATTCAAGTGACCGATTCCATGATGTCCAGCATAATATGAAGATATTCTCGTTTGAGATGAGACGTAGCAGTATTGAGCAGTTTTATAAACCATGAAGAAAAATATACACAGCATTATTATTGCTTGCAGATTTGCCCATTTTGTATAATATGGTCGGCGTAAAGCTGAAAATTAACAGAATTATTGTATAGATATATAAAGACAAAAACAAATTCACGCAACAATCCACAAAGCAACGCATGGTTTGAGAAGATCCCAAACATACGATATATAATATATTTGCACAGCGATGCGTTTAGCATAATTAATTGTCTTTCTCAAAATGCTTGGTCAATACACCAGCGAGTGAACTTAACTGCTGAATGTTTGTAATAGATATGCAATTAGCATTAATTCCGCATTATGATCGTTCTCCATCTTTGCTTTATACGACGTACGTGTCTAGTTTTCTCTCATAAGAAGTCACCCTGGGATAGTCACACCTAGGCCTATGTATAGATAATGGGCTCGACTCGTCATTCCCCATCTCTAACTCAAGTAAGTTTATAATTTCTTTGTGTGGACTGAAAGAGTTCCATCGAAACACATTGGTGGCAGTCTAATTTACACACCTTATCATAGTACAGCAACCTTTTATCTTATCAGTGCTTATGAACACTGGTAAATTTGAGGGATGTCGGGCAATGCATATTCGACACGTTTTGGTCATTTTTGATTCTTTAATTTCAGGTTGCATCGACCGATGGGCCGCTGTTCGGCGCTCTCGACCTGGCTGCTGATATTATTGTACTGTCCTCTACAATTTACGAATGGCACCTTCGCTCCTCTGAAAGTGCCTGTAATTGATCCTTTCCTTTTCCTAGCGACGGCAGCCAGGGAATCTATTCGAAAGATTTGTTGAAAAGTAGGGAATTGTAAAATCAATATGGTCTGATCGTCGTTTACTCAATTTTATCTGTGGCGTTGTCGTTGTTGGATATTTATCCTTCATCTCTCTTTGGCTGAGCAAGCGGCAACGTTCTAGCTTGGGTTTTTATCTGTCTCATAACACAACGTTTGCAAATAATCCTGTCTACAGGCGTGCCTAGTTTATCAACCTTGTAAATTTATCTTAAGGTTATCGAATAAAACAGATTTATTTTGGCCACTCGCCACGTTTTCTGGTAAGCCAGCTTCGGTGCCAACGACAACGCTCGCACTCCGAGGCTAATTTTCGTACGGCATCCTGAAAAAGGGTGCCTGTCTAACTTGATGGCCATATATTAGAGGCCCCACTTGCGGTTTGACTATGGCCACGAGCGTTATTTTAGCGGAAAGTTTTCCACTAGGATTGATCTTAATTTTGAAATGTGCCGAATGTGTTTCTTACAAAAAGTGTCTCATTTATCATCGCAGTTATGAACTTGTTCATTTTTTATCGTGTAAGATTGTACAAGCTTGCTATTTTCTTTAAGTAACTTTATCAAATTTGTGACCTATCAAGTTCTAAGGCATTGAAAGAGTTCGTAAGAACTGAATAGCCGAAACCTATATGCAGCCATAGCTTTGATGCTCAATTAGTACAAGCATTCTTGTTTATCGTTCCATTCAACTCTTGTAGTTTTATCCTATTTCTTTGCCATGGCACACATAATGTACACAACGTATATGGCAAGATTTGATAACTATTTGCTTTCATGTATTTTGAGCATTGCCGGATACCTTTTGTAATTCCGCATAAGACAATCACTAATGGTTAAGGTACCGGTTACTAGAAATGATTTGTGATAGACTAATCTAACTGATCAAGGCATACATTCTATAGCTACCAGGTTAAGCATATTGACTCATCGAAGACTAACTGGCAATGATTAAAGGTAAATTCTGCTATTACCAAATCTAGTATTTGAAGGGCCTAAATTTTAACCCTAACTCGGCTAAAATTTGCACTTTCGAGTATACGACTAAACATTTGGGTGGTTATATTAAAGAAATTGATTTAACAAGTCTTGACTTAAAAACTGATACACTCCTTAACTGCTAGAACATTCTACAGTCTAATGTCAAATTACAAAGTTCTAGTTGGATCGGTTCTAGGTCCAACTACGGAAATGTTCTCAATGATCTCTTGGCCCATAAATTTGCAGTTACTTGGACTCAGCTTTACTAAAGTTTTTATTCTGGTTGACGCAGTTTTGCATTTTAGCAACCCCAGGCATAATGCACTTTATATACAAAGGACTCATAGCTGTGCAGTTGAATATCGGTTGAGGTTTGATTTTAAAGAGACTATTCTTTAACCAGTTTCTCATGTGTAAGATCAAGGATATTTTAACCTATGCCTTTGACTTGTAAAGGACTAGTAAACGTAATAAAAAACAAAAAGTGAGCGGAGCAACAGGCAAAGTATTTGGTGTCTTATTTGTGTGTACATGTGTTTAAACTAACTATTTAATCCATTTACAATAATACGTAAAATGTGCCTAACGACTATCCTGTTTGGAAAAAACGCGTTATCGAACTCTATCATCGGAAGCAAAATTTGGCCATTTTCTGTTCGCGAACATTCATGTCACATTCACATTTAATTTGTTCGAGAACGGAGACAAATCCCTATTAAAACCTTATAATCGTCACAGAACTGTCATTGTCCGATTGCAAATCACCACTTCTAGGCTAGTAGTGAATCGAAATGCTTTTCTTGCTTGTTCCGTAACAATGGATATGGATTCGACATCGTATTTTACAGAATAGGATTGTAAGTGGGCGCAGAGTAAGTTTAGTCGCTGATAAGTATCACGTTTTAGGCAATTCATGTCAAATTTAGCATACAAAAAGCTCGCTTGTTAAACAATTAGCCAATTAGTAACATCAACTAATTAGCCAAATCATTAACTAATCAGCACCCATGATAAAATCAGCGACATCGAAAACTCCGAGCGCAACAAATTAGCAATTTTGAAGTGATTTTAAAATTTGCATAAAACTACCTAATTAGCTGGTTAAATTAATCAACTAATTAGCATATACGGCCAGGTTTTAGAGCTTCAGAAATATCATATTCATGATCAGCGACATAGAAAACCCGCAGGTGCAACTTATTTTTAATTTTTGAGCACTTTGAAAATTTTCAAAAAATTACCTAATTAACAAATAATTAGTAATTAGCTAATTAACTAACTAATTAGCATGTTTTAAACTTCCCCGAATAGTAAATAAGTACCAGATTCACAATCACCACGGCGAGATGTAGTATATGCACCAAAACAATAGCTTAACAGTTAACACTAATCATTTATTGAAAACTATGCAATTTTTGCTTGAAAAAGCTAAAAATAGGCTAACACGCTTAATTAATTAGGTAATTACTAGTTAACTAAAGCAAATTCTGATAAAATCTAAATGTCTTGCACCTGTCCGATATTAGACCTTTCAAACAAAAAAGTTTTTTGTTAAATCGGCCCAGTAGTTATTTAGGAGTTCAACGGACGGAAAGACGGTGCCGAATTTTCCCTCTCTGACGAAAACGAAAACTCTTCACTTAATAAAAGACAGGATTGAACTGACTACATCACTATAGGATGTCGGGCAGTTCAATAGAGCTCATAATTATCATATTTTTCGACATTGGTCAGACGTTTTCCCTGGAGCTATTAGGCAGTGGCGTTTAGAAATTGAATTTTAGCTTGACAGAGTTCTCCGAGCTTGGATTTAGAGTTCGTATCTGAGCGAAGCGTAGTTTGGAATTATTTGGTAAGAATTTAAATTTTGCTTACTTTTGGTACGTTTTTGCACATTTCTGTTAGGGAATTTTTATGCGTTCCCTTGTTTACCCTGTTACTAAATTTGATAAATAAAAACAATTTCTTAATAAATTTGGGGTTTGATCATTTTGTCAGAGTTACTCTGATCTTTTTGGGATCTCTCTCAATGTCGTAGGCTCTGACCAGGTTAGGTTCCTAAAAATATTCTTTCAAATTTAACGTAGGAACGATATCTAATACAATTGTGAGTTTTGATGTGTTTAAATAACCAGTTGTCGGCTATAATTTTAGTATTGCGCGCCTCAGCATTATTAATTAGTATTAGCTAGGAATTTTTTAAAAAGAAATCTCTAATTTCAGAATGAAGTTCTAACGGGCCTTCCCCTAACGTAGGTTTTTCCGAGAAATAGCTGTCTTCCCGAAAGCATTCTCCGAAATAGCTTTAACACATATACGTTAATGACCAATGCACATGTCGAAAATCGCGGAATGCTTCAAATAGTTATTTTTAAGCGGCCAAGCTGTGAAACAACTTTATAATAAATGACCACCGAAAATGCAAGCTCGGAAATACTAGAGTATGTTTCGTTCAAAAAATAGTATAACAGGAATAATGCAAAAACCGTGTAGTGTGTCACACTGAGAAATACGTTGGCATACCGGCTTTATAAATATACAAATAATGCCGCGATTTACATAAGTTGTTTATAGAGTAGGCTGTATCAAGTTGCATGTATGACTGTGTTAAAGAACGAAAAAGAAAAAAATATAGTTAATGTTGGCTGTGCCAGCTTAGCGGATACATGTGCACATATTAAAACAAGGCAAAAGAAAACATTGTTTAGCTGCGGTAACACTGTAAGATACCAAACGTGCATAATCGGCATAATAACGTAATCACAACATCGGCATAATAACGTGATAACATAATCGGCATAATAACGTGCATTATCGGCGTTATACTGTCAACGACAGCTTTTGGTAACTGTAATACCGGAAGGATAACGGCATTGCAGGGCATAATAAAAGTTTCCTGTATTGTAAAATGTTTGTCTGTCTTTGCTAAAATATTCTTTTACATCTCCAAAGAGTCTATGATTGATTTGGTGGACATTACGAAAACTTGCCAAAATCGGGTCGTCTGCGACACGTATATAAATGCACAACGAACGATCGTTGCGCTACCGACGCCTACTATCGCCTTGCGACGAACGAAAGGGAA